>JAKKIK010000142.1:0-46173 GCA_024500135.1 Heterodera carotae
GTATAGTATTTTATTGTCAATTCATAAGACTGTAAAACTAAAATTTAAGAAAAATTAACCCGATTACCGTAACTCCTAAAATTGAGCACCGGAGGCTCTAACTTTCAACCCCCCTTAAAAGGGGGGATTTATTTCAGGGGGGGGGGGGGCTCACCACAAGGGGGTGGGGGGCTTTAATATAGGAATTAAGGTATATATAGCTTACCTAAATAAACTTAAACAAATTTTTTTTTCATCCATTTTAAAGTATGCATTCTCAACGCCACCAATGACAAAAAAAAATATATATTATTGTATAAAGATTTATAAAGACAATTAAAAATGGTAAAGTGAAAATTAGGTAACGGTTTGTGTATATGTTCAATGAATGAATGGGAAGGAGATGGACGGACGAATGATGTGGTCAAAATAATGCGCTTTGGTACTTTGATTGGTTGGTTGGTGGGGCTTACCGATCCGAAATGAATAACGGACTTAAAAAATTATCAAAAAACAATGTCTAAACTTAAATTCAATTAAAAAATAGGAAGTACCCTCCGGAATGACGCTAAACAATGTTCAAAATCAGAGAAATTAAAAAACCCAAACCAAAAAGTCCGAATTCAGTTTCATCCTTTGTTCGCACTACTGTCGGCCGTAATTTTCGGATCGGTTAGCGGCGAATGGAGTGGATTTTGGTGGGGAAAAACAATAGGTAAATAATAAAATAATATTTTGATATGTTTTGTCGTCAAGACTGCAGCAGGGGAGAGACACAGGAAACGGGAAATTATTTTTTAAATTTAAAATCCACTGTCTGACAAATTGATTGATTGTTGTTGCCCCTCTTCTAAACCATACGCATCCAAAACAGAGAGAGGGGAGGGGGCGGCAAATCAAATTTCAACTTGTCGCTGCTGCTTCTGCGGCGGCTTCGTCGGCGGTGTGTTGTTGCTGGTGGCGGCCGAGTCGTAGAAAGTTGGCTGCAAAAAAACAAAACATGGTTCAATTATTAGTAATTAGGAATTTAAGTGTTAGCCCAGGGCAGAATTGGTCATGGATAATCCACGGATTGTACGGATGTGGCTAACGATTTTTAAGAAATCCGGGCGGACATGGGCCTCATATCTGTGCATTATCCCGGAACGGACGGATATGGACGAGAATTAGGACGGAAAAGACGGAGAGTAGAACCAATTCCTGGTTACGATATTCTGACTGGCCCCAAGACGGACAGTTGGCCCAATTTAAACGTCTGCCCCCTGTCCCTCCTCAACCGCCCGTCCAACCACCTGTGCTCTCTGTCCGTTCTGTTCCTCCTCCTCCCCCTCCATCGGTTCCATGTCCGAGTCGGACGAGTAGTCGTCAACATGTTGCTCGTCCACCACGCCACCGGCAAACTCATCCGCCACACTTCGGCTGCTCAACCGATGACCGCCGCCAACAAACATTGCCGGCGCCGCCACGGGCAGAGTGCGCATGCCTTGGCACAATTTGTTGTAGCACTTAAAAAGTTTTTGAATGTATGCACGTTGTAATATAATCAATAGCAGTCTGAAATAAACATGTGGTTGTCGTCCGGTAAACACAGAAATGATGTCGAGAAAAATTTCGGATTCATATTGAGGTCAAAAAAATTTTTGGGTTAGGGTCAAGCAATTTGAAAATTCTGATTCGGACATCATAAATTGATATATAGCAGCCTAGAACGCCGTTTCCCCTTCGGTAGTATTCCCAAGCTAATTTGGCCGCCGTACCCACGGGCCATATGGCAAAACAGCAGTTAGCCAATCAACTAACCAACCGTATCACACACTCGCACCGGCTTCTTGCTGATGCCCTCAAGCACAAACGATTTGGATGAGCATCCGTTGCAAACAACTTAAATGGCACATTTTTTTTGGTTTGTCGCTGTATTCAAATTTTTAATGGGTACCTTTTCCGCACGCGCGACAATGGTGCCGACGTTGGATGACGCTGAAATGCGACGTTTGACAGCACATGCATTTGGCCGCTTCTCTGTCGGGCACCCAAAGGGCCGCATAATCAGACGGTGGCACTTTTCCATCGAAAATTGTGGAGCAGTAATAATGGAAAAAAGGTGCACCCAATTGGCAAAAATGAACCAAAAAATGTCTAACAAACGGCTGGGGCAGAGTGAAAAACAAACCCGAACCAAAAAGAACCGGAATCAAATTAACCTAGTACGGAAGTCACACGTTGTCGAAAAACGTCATGTTTTGCCGTGAATTGCGACAAATTTGGTATCATTTTTGTTCGGGGACACAACAGTAGCACTAACTAACTGTTGATCAGCTCCTCAGCACAGCGCCTGATGTGCGACATCCATTGTTCCTTCTCCACTTGGGTTGCCGCGTAGACAACAAATGATTTGGTGCGCGTTTGGATCAGCCAACCGTTGCGCGCCGCGTCACCCTCGTCCTCCAAATTTTCCAGTTTCACCTCCTCTGGAATTCGTTTGTTAAATTGAGCAAGAAAAATAGATGATGTATTATGTTTAACAAGGAATAATTCCAAATTCTTGGTTCGATTATCACACCGAAAGCGTAATTTTAGTTTTTCAAAATTTGACATTCATGCCCTAAGAATGGATTGAAATGAAAGAATGGCCAACACTTGTTCTATAGCTAGCCATTCTTCGACTTTTTTAAAATTTTCCGGGGGGGGGGGGAGAAGGAATAAGGGTATAAGTAGTGAAAAACCAAACCTAACGGTATCACATGTTGTTTGCTGTACCGTTTCTTTGACAAAATAATGGAACCGTACACCAGCAAATCGTTGAATAGAAAAAACATTCGTGCTTTTGCCTTTTTCCTGAAATTGATTGTAAAACATTTTTAAATGTAGAAATTTAATTGAATAAATGGCTAGTTTAGGTGGCCATTATTGGCTCAAAAAAATAATTTTTGTTTGATACTTTTTGACAAGGGGACATGGGCCTTAATAACCCGGTCAAACTGAAATGGTCTACTTCGGGTCCGGGGATCGTATTAACTAAAACGTATTCAAAAAATTTTACCGGCACATTTTCATCAAGGAGCCTTCGCCAACCAACACACGGCCCGGCTGTAGCAATGAGCGACCACCACTGCCGAAGCATGCCTCAACATTTTGGATGCGACGGGTGTTAGCCTCACTGTTCCCTGAATCAGATTTATGTCAAATTTATTATATAAATAATTGTGAAAAATCCAGAAAAATTTGCACTTACTCAATCTGTCAACCATTTATTTAAAAGAATCGTCTCTTATGTGTGTAAAGTACAAATGTGCCAAAGCTTCTTTGATTATGTGACGCCAATTATTGGTAATTACAAAAATAATGCCAACATTTTAATAAAAAAATAATGCCTTAATATATGAACACAATTATTTAGTAGAAATTGCTACGGGATCACCGGGATCCAGACAGCAACCTTTACAAATCCCGCTTCCGGGTTTTCAAGGCTGGATTTTTTTTAAGCAAATTTCAAAAATCTGTGACATTTTGCCAAATAAAATAAATGTAATTCAAAAGAAAAATACTGCAAACAAATTGGTCCACATTTTCCCGACGTTCCGAACTCCGAGCCTAAATTCGAACAAAGAGTTTTAAACATTACATGTTTTAGGAAGGAATTTACAATATTGGTTTTTCATTGCTCTGTCATTTCCGCTTCAAATCAAAGTAAGCGATGGAAGAGCAAAATCTCACCCAGCAGGAGGAGGAAGATGAGCAGAAGCAGCAGCAACAAGAGGTATTACTTCGCGCTAAAATTTTAAAATTAAAAAAATTGTTTTTTTTTTAATTTGAAAATGAGGCCCCAGAACCGAAAAGGGTACTTATATGGTTTATCCCCCCAAAAAATAACTTTTTTTTGTGGGGATGTTTTCGAGTTCGCTGATCACGAATATGGCATCCATTTCAACAAAATCCGAACCCCGGACTCGAACAAAAAGTCGAAAACTCTAAAAAAATTTCAGATTGATTTATCACCAAATCACTCTAAGTCCTTTAATCTACCATCCACGTTGTTATTTTCACTTATTATTAACATATTAGTGCATTTTAAGTGATTTGGTAAATCATCTTTGAAATTTTTTTAGAGTTTTCGACTTTTTGTTCGAGTCCGGGGTTCGGATTTTGTTAAAATGGATGCCATATTCGTGATCAGCGACCCCAATAACCCCTAGATTCGTGATCAGCGAACTCGAAAACATCCCCACAAAAAGTTATTTTTTGGGGGGCTAAACCATATAAGTACCCCGAAAAGTATACCAAACTTTTAATTTGGCATTTAAAAAGATGTGTTTTTTTTGCACAGTTAGAAATAGAGTCCGGACATAGCTAGGTCTGAAGCAATGTTTTGCGGGCCTCGGTTTATGATTTTCTGGAGAAAAACACATAATTCAAAAGCTACCAGAATGGTCAAAATGCATGATTTTTTAAGTCGTCGTTCGTCACCCCGGGCATTTTTCGTCGACGCAAATTGGCTCGGCCCGTGAAACCAGATGAGATAATCAATGAGAACAACAAAGAGAACGGCGAGGTATTGCCAGCGTTTAATCTGCCCTATTGAGAGGATTCATTCCGTTAATTTTAAAAATTAAAAAAAAAATTCCAAACGGAATCCTGAATTGCGATTTCACCAGTCCAAATGGGGGAGAGATCTAGGTGCTGAACCCGGTGTCCCGAAACTTGAATCCTGCCTAATGGATCCCGAGACATGCCGTCCCCGTTGAGATCTCATGGAAATGTACGGTTAAAAAAGCGCTGGAAATCACCGAATCAATGGGCTATTTTAATTGTACGCCCCCTTTTTTTTTTACCGCACACAGAATTTCCAATGGTCAATTGATCAGATCGCCAAAATACGTCCTGTCGAATTATTTGATGACACTGATGAGCATTCACTGCTGCCGCCCGAAGACTGGCACGTGGTTTTTACACAAATTTTACAGGGAATGGGGATGTTCATAGATTTTTTGATCATGGGCAATATTTATTTATTTTTTTGCCGATTAAACTCACATTTTCTCTTCAGGGATCCCGGCGCTGAGTTTAGCCGTTCTCAACTTGCAAATGTTGATCATTTTTGGACACACAACACGCTCATTGCTCCATCGCCGGAAGTGTTGTCGACAACAGGTGTGTCCATTTTTCAAATTAGTTTTTAAATCATTTTGAATCCATGTTTTTTGGTCAATTTTTGACATTAACTTGTTGCCTCGTTGAGAATTATTGTTATTGATCAATTTTATTGGTCGATGATTAATAAATGACTTGTCAAAACGGGCCTGTTTGGGGAAGGGATTGGCTTCAGCACCAGAACTTTTTTATATTTTCATTTCGAGGGAGGGGGGACGCTTCAGTACCAGAACTTTTTTATATTTTCATTTCGAGGGAGGGGGGACGCTTCAGTACCAGAACTTTTTTAAATTTTTATTTTTGGTGAGGGGGGACACTTCAGTACCAGTGTAACCTCCCCTCAGGTTACGGGCCTGTTGTTCGATCTCTAGTTTATTCGCTTTCTGTGTGTTCTTTTAGCTGCCGTTGCCTCTGCGCTTCGTTCCCCCAACATTTCATCATCCTCATTATCTTACCACCAACTCTTCAACCAGCAGCATCTTCTTTTCCAGTCGTCCTCGTCCATTCTTTCGCCCACCGACTCGGGCCTGTCCAACTCATCCAAGTGCTCGTTGTCCAACAATGTATGACAGACATCAACAGGGATGGGGAGATACACTCCCCCTATTGGTGTATTAATTCGGCTTTTTGTATTTATTCGACATTCAGGCCGTTCGAACCGGTAGCCGGTTAGGGTAAAAACAATTTTGGGGGGAAACGACATGGTGGGGAGGGAATTTAGTATAATGTATATTTAGTCCACCAATTTCATGGCTTCGCCGATGATGATGTTGACGCGTTCGCAAATGTCCGAAGTGAGAATGCATTCTTTATTTGTGCATTTGTTAATACACATAGAATTTTCACTTCTTTTTTTTTGCGCCGCTTTTCCTTTAATAGAATCCCCGGGTATTTAAAAGTTATATGGGTGATGCTGCTTTTACACATTGACTGCTCTTGCTGCCTTTTAGTTCATCAAAGCACAAAACATTGGCGGAGCGGACAAAAAAGCATTGTCGAGGATGCCGACGAGTGAAAAGGACACAAATGAGGTAGTTGGGTGCAAAATTGTGGCAAAAAAATGATTGTTTTTTTATCCAGGGCTTTCAGATTAAATTCTTTTAGTATTGTAAAACGGGGACTTAATCCCGGTTTGCAAGCCTTAAATGTACCATTGGCAAAATGTCTCATTCGAACAAAGCGGCGACTATTTTTATTGTTTACAGCAAATGATCGCGGACGGCAGTGCGGACTTTGAACTTTTGGAGCGTTCGTTCTCATTTGAGGTAGGTTATGCGGAAGTTGCGGGCCCAAAAAAAGTGCAATTCGTTATACACCAGGATGGCACGGATTCTAGACTTTTCCGAAAAATACCGGATTATTCGGAATTTTAATTGTACCCTGGGGGTACTATTAGAGGAAACAGAACTTTACGCGCCGAACACTGATTTTTTTTTCCAATTTGTTTAATCCGTTGAGGTGGCTGACTGCATTGCTGCCGACATGGACGACGACGGGGGCGGCTTTGTGTTCATGGAAATGCGCAAGGAGGGCCCCTCTGTTGAGCCCATTGAGGAGGGTGGCCTCCTCCTGCACTGAACTGCTCTATGCCGTGAAGTTGCCGCCAAACAAATTATTCGTGTCGTCTACCTTTACTTTTTACTAATTTTTTGTGGACTGTAAACTGTTTTTTAACTTATTAAAAATGAACGTGGCTACGCTTTTTACTACTTTTTTTTGAGGGCAATAATCGTAATAATTATGTGCATGGTTGCGGGCGTTGGGTTTGATGCGTACATTTATTGGCGGTCTATCTTTTTTTGTCCCCGGAAGGCACCTCAGCGGGTGGGTCTTCGTCCCCGCGGTGGGGGCGGGGGGTTACAAAGAGAATATTACGAGATAATTGCCGTTATGCAACATTTTTTCTATTAAATTTCTTCCTTTAGGGCACAAAAAACGGCACGAATTAAGCGTAAAAAAGTACAAATTGATTCCCCCAATTTTTTTTACCTTTTAATTGAGGGAGGGTAAGTAATTTCACGTGCCCACTTCTAGCAAATAATAGAATGGTAAAACGTGATCAAGAGTCATTCATTTTTCATCAAAAAAAATAAAATAATATTCGTTTGAACATTTGCTCAGCATCCTTTTGTTTGAAAAAAGAACCATTCATTCGTTATTTATTTATTTGTACGCGATAGGCTTAGGGCCCAGCGAATTACGGAAAATCAATCACCAAAATAGTTCCTTTAAAAAAGCCAAAATATAATTGTCTCACCCCCTCCCATTCCCCGATCATTATTTGTAGTCGGAGGCGCGTTTACTTTTTCGATCTCTAAAAAACCAAAAAATGGTCTTGGCAAAATTTCCTAAAATAGACCCCCCTAAATTAGAGAACACCGCAATCCTGGGCACACTCGCTAATTAGAGAATGAGGGCGGGGGGGGGGGGAGTGAAAATTAAACAGGACGGTACAATCCCAGGTTTGCGCGGGTTACGATACTAAAGGGGTGGGGTTCAAAAATGGAGAGGGGCTCTATTGGAGGAAATACGATAACGTCATGGACACTCCTTATGTTGATTTTACTATCACCATTCCCATATGTCGTCGCGTCATCATTCGTCTCATCAACGCCACCTCTAATAATGCCCCCCCCGCTCGACGACACGACAATTTAACCCCCGCCCCCTTCCCTCCCCTCTTTTTTATCACACTTTTTTCGGTTACCCTCCGTCTCCGCTGTCTCACACTTATCGCCCCATCTTCTGTGATGATTGATTAATAGCAAATGTTTTTTGTTTGTTTATCAGTGTGCCCAAAAGATTACACTGATAAGACAAAACAAACATTTACATAACTAAATGTTGTATTGTATGTACATATGTTTCTAATCACTTTTACACACGCAAAGTCTAAACACCAAAATGTCGGGGAAGGACCGCCCAAAGGTCGGGGGATCGGGGAAGAGGTGCCCAATATTTTTCGGGGGGTTGAACCCTATAGTTTATTTATTTTTGATTATGTAACATAATCATCGAATTAGCGCATTTTTAAGGGCATTAAAATTTGTCGTGCGTCGACGTCTCTTCCGCTCCTCGAGGAATGTGTTTTGTTAAATTTTCTTCGACGGGCCAACCACCCCCCCCCACAGACAACAACCACCAGCCACCACCACGCGCATAAAAACTCGTGGGTTGCCCCCGCGGGGGGGGGGGAGGGTTGTTCGGGCTGGTTCATTTATTGTATATGTGTGTCAACATGGATGGCGGCGGCTGGCATTTAGCTCCTCTCCAAAAAATGAACCCCCTGGATTTGTTTGAAATTTTTGCCAATTACATATACCGTATTTCCTCTAATTGAAGCCCCGGGCTTATATTTTTCAATCCCCCTCTAGAGGGCTTCTATTAGAGGGGGAATCAAATGGATGGGGAGCTTTAATTAGAGGAAATACGGTATGTATGGCACTCATTACAAATTTTCGAGTCGGCAAGTTTTGGTCCTACTGTGGAAAAATGGTCACGGGAATGGGTCGGGGGGTTCAAACCCGCTTGGAATAAAAAAAATTTTTTTGTTCGAATTCAGGTCCAGTATTCGGAATATCGCAAATCTGCCGAACTCGGCAGTCAATCGGCGATTTCGTATTCTTTTCCTACAATAATATTCTATCCGTGTTCACCCATTATCCCCATTGCAATTCACCTCCTCCCTTCATGGACTATGGTCGCGTCAGTGTTTGCCCCGGCGGCAATCGGTGGGCGGCTTTGTGTCACTCGAGGCGACACCTTTCATAGAGACCAACACAATTTTTCACCCTTTTATTAAAATTAATACGTGTTCCACCCATTTACACTAACACAATTTTTCGTAGAGATTAGCAGCCAGCCTCACAATCAGTCAATTTTTCGGTCCTTTTTTAAATCGAAAAATTCGGTCGAAAAGTTTATTTTATTTTTTCGAGGTTTCGATTTTTTCTTTTTTTTTCTAAAATCGATCATCCCCCACCTTGAACCATTTTTATCTAAAATCGCCCTACCCCCCTCTCGCACCATCAAAATCAACCCTCACCGACCCCATCAAAGCATTGTTTTATCGAAAATCGACCCCCTCGAACATTGGTTCTAAAAACTCAATAAACAGCCGAAGTTGATGGTGATTTTTGAACCTTGCCTTGCCTCGTGTTTGCTCTTTCTCTCCAACAGCAGCAGCAGCAGCAGTCCCCCCTCTCTTTCAACCGAAACAAAAAAAAGCAAAAAAAAAATTTTGAATGTTAGTTGATTCATTCATTTCATTCATCTTTGTCGACTACTACATATACAATTACACGACGGGCAAAGCCCAATGATTATGAAACGTTCAGTTAAAAAATCAGCACCAATTTTCCAAAACATATCCAGGGCTGGTTTTGTCCAGAAAAGGATGTACGGGATTTAAGGCGGGATCATCAAAAACGGAGGGGAGATTTATGGCGGGTTTCACAAAATGACTTATGCTTGATCCGGCGCCGGGAGCGTTATGGTGAACAAAAATTCTTAAGACGCCGAAAAAGCACAATCATCTCGATAATCCTATCGTCGTTTGCCTTGGCCACTCAAAAACCAAACCATCATTTTTTTTCATTTTTTTTTTGCGAAAATGAACCTGTACACTTTTACCAAGAGATATGAATTTAATTTTTATTTTCAAAAATTCGAAGATCGCGTTGCCTCGCCTATTTGTTCAAATTTAATACCATCTGCTGTAAGAACAACGATATGAGGACACCACAACAAATGCACAAATTCATTTTTTACCGCTGTGACTCTCCCCCCAAAAATTCCTTTTTTTACACTATTTGTAAAAGAAAACTGATTGATGGGGCCGCCGGCGCCGATGGATGTGCATATTTTATAGTTTTGTTGAAGGACAGTTTGGTTGCGGGGCATCAATTGGAATGGGGAAGAAAAAAAAAGAGGGAAAGGGGGAGTTCACATAGCACAAAACTGCTGAGAATTAATCTTTTCTCTCTCTCTCCCTCTATATAGCTCTCTCCCTTTATGTCCCTCTCTCTCCCTCTGTCGCCCTCTCTCTCCATATCGCTCTCTCCTTCTATGTCCCCTCTCTCTCTCTCTCTCTCTATATCACTCTCTCCGTGTCCCCTCTCTCCCTTCCTCTCTCTCTCACACTATATCGCTCTCTCCCTCTATGTCCATCTCTCTCCCTCTGTCGCCCTCTCTCTCTCTACATATCGCTCTCTCCTTCTATGTCGCCTCTCTCTCTATCTCTCTCCCTCTGTCGCCCTCTCTCCCTCTCTGTCCCTCTCTCTGTCCATTATATTTTTGTACATTAATTAGTGTTGGATAAGACCAAAAAAAAACGCCGCCAAAATAGGGCCACTGTATGGAATGGAATGGAATGAACGAAAAATTCAGCAAAAAATGTGGCGAATTGAAGGGACATAAAATTTATGCATTTTCTTGCAAAGAACAAAACCGTCCATTCCATTCCATTCCATTTTCATGTGCATTTTTCACACAAATTCATTGCATCTCTCCCACCCCTTCTCTATGCTTCCATTTGCCCAAAGTCGTCATCAATAAAAAAATTCGCGTGGCATTTTTAAAAAGTCTTTTTTTTTAAATTATTTGTGCGCCTTTTTGGCCTTGCCAAATTTAAATTTTGTTGTGTGGAACGAAAAGTTGTGCGCGCATTGGCGTATTTAAATAAATGCAATTAATTGCATCTACATAACATGCACCAATTTTGGAACATAAACCGATTACAATAATTTTCTAGAACCGCCCTCCGGTTTACGGTTAGGCCAATCTTCCGACCCTCGGTTTTCGGATTCAGATCAAAAATTCGGTTTTCGGTTCGGCTAGCCGACCGTGACAAACCCTACTAAATATAAATATCTCGAGAAATGTGGAGCGCCTAAATCTTTGGTTTGATTGATGAACCCCCACCGTTACAGATAAAGAGACGTAATTTTAATTCGGCTGATTAATTTCGTTGCGCCACTGACTGACTAACAGTTCATCACTCACACATTGTGTCAGTGTTCATTTCCGCTTCAAATCAAACTGATCCGATGGAAGAAGGAGACCAGAATCACACGCAGCGGCAACAGCAACATGAAGACCAAAACGGACAGCAGCAGCAGCGTCAAACGGTACTATAATATGTCATACTTTTGTCTTGGTCTTTAGTACCAAGAAATGCAGCCGACGCCTTCCAAATTGGTCGTATCTTTTTTTCTTAGTTACATGTTACAAAGTTATGGTTAAGCAAAATATGCGGAGAATTACCGGTAGATGGCCCCAAAACTTGGAATGTTCTAAGTTGGTTTTAGACGCCGCAACTGCGGTAGAGCGCCATTTAGGAACAGTCAGATTTGAACGTAGATTTTCAAACAAAAATTTCTAATTTGGGTTTACAATTACAATATTACAATAAATACAATATGTACAGCGGGAGGGCGATGGAGAAGACAAACAGCAGCAGCAGTCCCAACAACAACATGACGATGAGCACAAACGGGGCCGGGACACAACAAAAAATGGAGACTTGTTAAGCAGGACGGCATCCGTGCCGGCCCGAATGCCACCGCCGCCGGATGCCGACTTTGTGTCCGCCGATGTCAACGAAGTGCTGGCGGATGCGCGACAAATTTTGACCAACACGCAGAAGACTGGCGGAGCCCACCATCCAAATGATCGCGTGCTGGTGAGTGCGTGCGGGCGGGATGCAAGCGCACATATAAAAATCTAAGAAAAATTTCTGCGGCCGAGGGGTTCCCTCTGATCTACGATATTTTAAGAATTAGTTTTAAATGATTGGATACATTGTCCGTGTTGTGTTAAGGACGAATCGACCCGAGTCAAAGTGACGAAAACCGGCGGTGATGAAGATCCGCTGGAAGTGTTGGTGTCGCGCACCATTCTGGTCCAACGTGAGGCCGACAATGAAAACGTCGCAGAGACTGCTGCCGAAACTACTACTGACCGAGGTTTTTTTTTGTGTAATTTTGTTTTATATTTATTACAATGAAAGAAAATCCATAGGGGTCCGGGTTCGCGAATTGGGTCTCTCCAATTCTTTCGGCAGTGTCGAATGCGCTTTTGACTTGCCGGTGGTCAAACAAAACATCCCCAATGACGAGAGCGTTCAATGGCTTTATCCCTCCCCTCCAGGCTGGGCAAGTGAAACCGATTTGACCGCGTCCGCTCAGCAACGCGCACGTGCGCCATCCATTCACCAATGCGCGCATCGTCGCGCGACCAGTACCGTCGGTGTGGGCGGTGCAGCGGCGGTGCCGCTTGGTCATCAAGCGGAGGCGGGTGGTGGTGGCACGGTCAGTCAGTCAGTTGGCGCGAAGGGAGGGCTGACACAAACGAAAACATGACGCCGAAAAATATATCCCTGACAAAATTGTCATCCGGACAATTGACTCCGTATTAGCTTTAGAGGCAGGCCGGGGCCTGAAAAAACATCTTTTTTAATCTTACAGCTTTTTGGCTGTTGGATTACACTTGAATTTTCTGGCGCCCGGGGGCTAGGAGGGATGGGGTCCGAAAACTATAAGTCAAGCGAAAAGAAATTCGCCCATTTTAGTCCAACGAACGACACATGGAGGTTACTTATCGTCGTCAGCATAAGGACAGCATGTGGCAACGTGAGGACGAAGGCACGCACCAGCACCACGCCGAAAATACTGACGCCATGCCAATTGAGGCCCGTGCGGAGGACAACGCTCAGCTGAAAGTATTCAATTATTTTTTATAAGTTGGATTATTGCGGCTCCAGTTAAAATTGATATCCCCGACAGCTGTAACTAACCCAAACAAATATCAGACATTTGTGGGACAATTTGTTATATTGGGTTTTCAATTGTTATTTTGGGTTTTCAATTTGTTGAAAAAAAAAATTTTCTGCTAAAGTCTCATTCGAAATGATCCCCACTCTTTTGTATGGGTTTAACCATTTGCTTTTTATTCCTTTGTTTTGGTCATTGTAATCGCTATACTCTTACGTTCCAAATTTTCAGGTTGAAATTACGGAACAATGCCGAACGGAGGAGGGAGAACACTTTGTTGAACAGGTCAGTTTTTTTGCATTACTTTTTCGTTATTCTTCAATTTCTACAAATCTTGGCACCAGTCAAATGCCATTCGTCTTTACGCTCTAACTTTTTACGCTTCCGTACGAAACAGGGTTAAAAAACTAATTGGTCCGAATTGAATAGGAAAAAACATTGTTTTATTGGTAAAAAAACTTTTTTTGTGCCTTTTTAGACCTGGGAAATTCAATGGACAGTGCAAAATTTCCACTCACTTCCCGACTGGTTGCAGGACAACGAGTTTTTGCACACCGGACATCGGCCTCCAATGCCCAGCTTCGCTGCATGCTTTAAAAGGCAAAGAAAAATCTAAAATGGATTTCCTTTCGCGGGGGGGGGACTCTATTAAGGAAATGGAATATTATCATTAATATTTATTTTTATATATTAAGCATTCTGTCATTGCACACTGAAACGGGCAATATTTGGACGCATCTCATTGGTTGGTTAGTGCATGATATATGCAACAAATTGATTTCCGAACTCCCCGTTTGAGACCGGGACTCAAACAGACCTTTTAGGTTGTTTGGCTTTCTTCTGCTTGGCCCTGTGGTTTCTCACTCGGCCAGACACGCACATCCAATTTCAAGCATGTTTTGTTGTTGTTGTTGTTGAATGTTTTTTCCTCCCTTTTTTGATTTTATTATACAATTATTTTTATTATTTTTTTTTTATTTAAATTTTCAATATAGACTTGTGTTTTCAGGAGAAGCTGGTTTTCTCCTTTTTCTTCCTGGGTGCCATTCTTTGTCTTGGCCTGTCATTCACTTTCCACACCGTTTCGTGCCATTCCAAACCCGTGGTGCGCATTTTTAGCCGGTCAGTCCGTTATTTGTTTATGATTTTTGTTCCAGTTATCCAAAATATCCTTCCCAGAACCAAATCTCCTGGGTACGTGTCCCTGATTCCCTGTTATCATTTTTTAAAGTGATTCTCATAACCTTTTTACCTTTAAATGCGATAATTGGTGACCAGAAATGTGTTAAATCGTTTGCCAAAATTGTGCCACCTTTCTCCCCTTTTCAGACTTGACTACATGGGCATTTCGTTGCTCATTGTTGGCTCTTTTATCCCTTGGATATACTACGGTTTCTATTGTCGGCGGGAGCCTAAAATCTCTTACATTGCTGTACGAACTATAATATATTTAAAAAATTAATTTTATTTTCCATTTTACAGATGATCGGAGTGCTTGGTCTTGGCGCAGTGATTGTCTCGCTGTGGGACAAATTCAACGACAAGCGCTACAGACCGTTCCGTGCCACCATTTTCTCTCTCATGGGACTGAGTGGTTGGTGTGCAATCTTTTGATTAAAATTAAGTTTCTTGTATAAACGATTAAAAATACTTTTTTTACAAAGGCATCATACCGACGATTCATTTTGTGGTCACGGATGGACTGCGGAAACTGATCAACGAGACCTCCTTTTATTGGCTGGTCGCGATGGCCCTAATTTACCTGATCGGCGCTTTGTTATACGCAACACGGACACCGGAGCGCTTTTTCCGTACTGGCAATAAATTAACAACAACTTTTTAGTTTTAAAACATTTTTTTTCAAATTTTTAATTTTTAGCTGGAAAATGTGATCTGATGTTCCAGTCACATCAATTGTAAGTTACCCTTTTCCATTGCAAACGGAAAATAAATGTGCTATCCGAGACCGAAAAGGGTTCTCTAGACTAAAATGCGAGACCTTTTCGAATCGAGATTCGAACATTGCTCTTAATTAAATCCTTGTCCACAGATTTCATCTTTGCGTTGTCTGTGCCGCGTTCACCCACTATTATGGCATCAGTGAGGTGAGGTGTCAAGTGGGGTTGGGTCAAAATCGGTCTTAAACTGGGGGTCTCAATTCTGTCACACCGATTTTTCGCTTTCCTCGTCCGGTTTTGGGTGAAAAAAACGTAGTGTATGTGTACAATGCTCCCTTCCCTGTTCGCCACAGATGGCGATGAACCGACTGACCGGCACCTGCCCAATCAGTACCGCCACTACGACGCCACACCACAACGAACTTTAGGCGAGAAGGGAAGGGCACATATTGTGTGTATTGGCGCGGATGATTTGCATGTCTTTTTTGCTGTTGTATCATTTTCACAAATTAACAAATATTATTGCCCTTACCACCTAATTCACATGCTTTTTTTTCTTGTTTTTGCATTAGTGTATTTGAATGAATTGACGAAAGGAATTGTTTGCTGCATGTGTGAGCACCAGTGTTGCCATCGGGTCGGGAAAAGGGGAAGTAACGCACGCCTTTATTGAATTCTTAAAAATTCCAAATTAGGCCACAAACCGAAAAAAATCCATGGTCTCGGGTAAGGCATTCGAAAAGTTTTGGGTTCAGACTGCAACACTGGCGGGCACACATTTCTGGCACTTGGTTAAGATTAGTATTGCCTTTAATGTTAATTAAGCTGGCCCGCCTTAAAGGTGCGTGCGCCCAAAAATACGGTTCTTTTCTTTCACATTTGTAATAATTTTTAATCGAGTAGGCGTCAAAGACTTGTTGTTACTGTGTGGCAGGGATGTAACTTCCCGGACTTTTTTTGGTACCGATATTCCGGGTTATTCCCTTGGCTTTCTGGCATCCGGTTACAGCCCTGTAATTAGTAACAAGCCAATGTTTTTTTTTGTCTGTCTTCGGTGCTCTCTGCTTTTTGTGTGTATTGTATGTCCTAATTGTGTTGCACAACATTTTATCCACAGGACCGAATGAAACCGCGCCCAAATTATGTCCAATGTTTTGTTTTTTTCCTTGTCATGGTAGACTACATTCATTTAATAAATACTGAGTTGGAGAAGATTACTTCACATTTGTGGCTCATGGGTTTGGACTTTCGAATGGTCAATTAATTTACATTGCTATTGATCCCCGCTGGTGGTGGGACATTTTGTCGGGTATTTGCTGTTGGGACATTTGTCGTGGGATTTTATCCGTTATAGTCAATTACTTTATTGAACCCCGCTAGTGGTGGGATTTGCTGGTGGGACACTTTGCCATATATATGTATATGTCCACCGCACATCCAAAAGCACAATTTCTCCAGCCATCCTTTATACCAAACAAAACGACAAATTTCAAAATAATTCAATGACTGCCCTAAATGTATGTGTGGTGGTGCTCCATTTACCATCAACGCACTTTCGTTCGCTTCTTAAAGCTTCTTCTGGAGCACATTCAGTTTTCCCTCGGCGCCTAAAGAAATAAATGAAAAAAAAACCGGAACAAAGAGTGTCTGTCTTATGTTAGCTCAATAAAAGAATAGTGATTAGAGTTTGAAATTTGAAAAAATGGGACCCGGGTTTCAGGATAGCCCCAAGACGGGATTAAAATCCCGTTCTGACCGGGATCCCGGTATTTTTTCCATAAAAAACGGATCCTGAACAAAAACAACGACCATCAATCTTTGAAAAAAAAATCATACGAAGACGACGACGCTCCTCCAACGCTTCATTGAGCTCATCGTTGAAGTGATTTTGCTGGAACGGACGAATATTGTCCAGGTTCAACATCACATATGTGGGATAGGTGAGTATGGCGGCGGCGCAAAAGACGAACAGTCCAACATTTTGCTAAAAAATAATTGAGGGAAAAGACGGTGCTAAAGGGTAAAAACTTGAGAGAGAATTTTGAAAACCCGGGAACGGGACTTCTCTTGGACTCAGGAACGGCGGAATAGCGGGGCAAAAATCTTTTAACCGGGATGTCCAAAATTGGGTCTGAAATTTGCTGGGACCCAGGTTGTCAAGTAATCATTGCCTTAGAAAGGCTTCTGCCCGGCGGGACAACACAATATCCATCAGCAGAATAATAATGCAAACAACACGCTTACCAAGACGGACAAGTGACGCATTGGAGGCGCGCTATGGTAGGGGACACGAAAGTTCGTACGCTTGCTGATCAGCTGAACAGCAGGGACGACAACAGAAGTGGCGGTTCGGCCAAACATTGTATTGTGTGTGTAATATTGGTTGGTGTCAAGCGTTCTATTCGCACGAAACAATGGCATAAATAGATTACACATTCACACAATATTAAATCAATAGTTGAACAACAACAAAAACTTGTGGTATAAAATAGTCAATTAAATTTGTAATATATTCTGTTCTAAAATGCAAAATTTTTTTGCCAGAAAAATCCAAGTGGTAATGTAAATGTGAGATCCATTTCATTCGAGCAGGGGAGAGACGGTTGTTCCATCCACCAAATTCATCCCAACAAATCCTTGGCGACAATTCGACTGACAATCAAATCGGACAAATTGCCATTGTTCAACAGCGCCGGCTGAGCAATGTCGTCCAAGTGGTAAATCTGACAAAAATAGATGGGATTTAAATTTGCAAAAAAAAATCGAATCTAAACGAATTTCAACTTGACCAAAAGCCGTTTGAGCATTGGCCGACTGAGTAGGGTATCAAAGAAGCTACTACATTAGAACTCATTGTCAGTCGGCCATGCCATACTCAAACCGCTTCAGACTAAGTTAGAATTGGTAAAGTTCGCTTTTAGCATCGAGAGCTGTCGAATGATACCTCAGGAATTGAATTTTTTGGGGGTTGCTCTTCGGTCATTTCTTGTTCGTTTCAAAAACGGTTTAAAGATCAAACGCCAGGAAATAGCATCTAACAAAACCTATTAAAGTGGTTTTATATGTGGATTTTGATTCTGGTCTACACTTTTGCCTAAACAAAAATTATGCCTGCCCCCTCCCCAAAAAATCGTCATTATGTATTGTAGAATTAATGTTTTTGCCTGTCGGATCAACGCTTCGTCCGCGTGCGGTCTGAGTTTGTCAAGCGCTGCCGGTGTGCCGCGGATGCGCTTGGCAACTTCCTGCATTTGGTGCCCTTTCACATCATCAAAACAGGCAACCAACAGCGCACGTGACGACCCACTGATGCCAAAAGTGAGCAACGACTCACGAATATTACGATTGGGCGACAGACTGTAGATTAATTCGGCACCAAGTGAACCTAACATGGCAAAAAGACATAAATTATGTTATTATTAAATAAAGAGCGCGTTGCTTCCACCCTCCCCCCGTCCGCATCGCAAGCAGTCAAAATAATACAGCCACGGGTCGGTCGGCAAATTTTAGGGTTCGGATAGGCACGTATACAGGGGTATGTAATACCCCACCTCCCCAAAGACCAAAAATTCCCTAACAATAAAAATAAAAGAAAAAAAACCTGCAATATTTGCTTACGAGTTGAAAGTTGATTGTGCGCTGCCTGAAAAATTGCACGGTTCGCAGCTGCAAGGACTACAAAAGGTTCGAGTATCTGTAAAGTATGAAAGTAAATTTTTAAAGTATAAATCGCACGTAGTCATTTACCAATTCAGCTCGAATCAAAGCAATGTCCATTGTTTTTACGAGGTCCGTTAATTCTGACGCATTTTCCACGTCCAAAAACTAAAAAAAGATAATTGGCACCGATTGACGATGCAAATTAATTTTTTTTTCTCCGATTAAAATTGCACTGAGAACTGACCAAACAAAGCCGCAAGAATTTCCTTTGCGAATTGTCGTATGGGTCGGGTCTTAATTCAAATAGCTTCGAGACAGCTGTTTTCATCAATTAAGAGAAAAGCGTCGCAGTGAAGTAAAAATTTAGACGAATTTTGGAATAAAACTCTTAAGAAAATAAGGTAAATATTCAAAGTAAAATTACACGAGAAGTTCATCACAATACCTAGGCTCCAAAATATGGTGTTAAGGTTTCCAAAGGGTGGAACCGAAGCCGCGCACAAAAACTCGAACCCGAATTCAAATATTAATCAAAACACAATTTCTAAGAGTGATGAGAGTCATAGCCTAAGGACGGGACACCCGGATTTTTTGATAAACCGGGACTGGTCTTTTGGACGGGATCCCGCCCGGCCACTTTTAGAAATCTCGGTCTCGGGTTTTTGATTTTGCAGGTCACTAGTTGAATGTCACGGACGAGGAGAAATTTAAAAATTAGCACGCCATTTGTAAAAATGCATTATGCCAAATTGTTAATTTTTTTAAAAAACTACAAGCAAATAAAAAAAACGAAGTTGAATTAAACCGTCGGATTGAAATGGATTTTCAAATTAAAAGTTGCTCTGATTAGGGTTCCTAATCTTGTAAAAAATATGAAAAGGTACAAAAAAATCTGCCATACAATAGTTAATGAGGACTTACATTTCTTGTTACTTACATTTCTTGTTTTGTTTTCATTGTATGTTTAAATCAACCTCTTACATTTTCAGGGTATTGTCTTCTCTATTTATTTAACTTAGCCTAATTGTAATATTGGCTGTTTAATTGTTTTGTTAAACAAAACCACCTTATTTGGTAATTTGCTTCTTGGCGCACTAAGTGTCTCCTCCTCTTTCCTGTACCATTATCTTCGAAATTAAAGCGCAGTGTCTTTTGTTTTTCTGTAAGGTGAGCTCTACTGTCTTCAAATGTGCGATTATTCTCAGCAAAAAAAAGCCACGGCTTTGTTTAAATAACTGAAAGTTTAAAAACTGGGACTCTGGGAGGGAAAGTAGCCGGGCTCGGTCTTTGCCGGGATCACGGTGGTGTCATCATAAACTGGAAGCCAGGTAAATCTTGGTGGGATCCATATCCTTGCCGTTTACTAATGTAACTGTTTGTTCACGTAAACTATACACTATTACTGGGGCATAATATATTTTGAGTGTGCCACTTACAGGATTCAGTAGTTCATCTCTAAAAAAAATCAACCAAAACGTCGCTCTTCTGATGGCTAGTCAGACAATGAACGAAGTGCAAAAAGTCGTGCTGATGAACGCACCGAAGGTGGCGGCGAATGAGGAGGGGCAACAATTGGATGCCAACGGCTTCATTGAAGAGCAACAAAAAAAGCTGAACGGCTTGACGCTGGAGGATGACGATGCCAAACTGACGACCACCACAGATGATGACGAAACAACTAAAAGCGGCGACGCCAACGGCAAAGGGAATGAAGAAAAGTATGACGCATAAGCATGATGTATTGGACTCACTCACTTGGGGCACAAAAAAAATTGTTTTTAATGATTTCTAAGGTTTGTTTACCTTCCATTTTTGATAATATTTTAGAAAAATGCTTTAGGGTTTTTGGGGGTCACGGAACTTATCTCAAATCCTATCCAATTCTGAATTACGGCCCAACAAATTGATCACTAATCCACTACCTATGTATTACTATTTTTTTGTTTGTGTTGTCAGTCGTCCAGAGTCATTGCACGCGCTTTTTGGGTCCCTTTCCCCCTGAAAAATTTAAATTTGACAAGCAATTTCAATACGGCATTCCCAGATTATTTTTAAGGCATTCAGTTTACCACGGCATACATTGAGTAATGTTTGATGTGTTAAATAGGAATCAAATTCGCCATTTTACAGTCTAAACAGCCTTAGTAATCTCTTCAAATTTGTGCGTGTCAACATTTAGTTTGTTTTTTTAAACCATCGATGGACAACAAAAATTCCGAAAAAATTTTTTCCATCTCAAAAAACCCAAAAATGGTTTTACTTTGGTGCTAACATTTTGGCATTTTTTTTTTTTTTGCTTGTAATAAATAGACATTGAAACGCCTAATAATTCTGGACGATTGTCGGTCAATTCACGCTTTTCTGATCATAAAATGTGATGTGTTTTCATGTTACACTTGCAACGTTTTCTTAACTCATTCAATTTTCAGGAAAATTTTCTGCGGCGGCATAAGCTACGAAACATCGAATGAAGATTTGGGTACAAAAAATTTACCATATTTTAACTTAGTAAAATTGTTCGTTTCTGCTTACTTTTTCAGCAATGTATTTCGGACAGTACGGGAAGGTGAAGGAAGTACAAGTGAAATACGACCGACTGGTAAATTTTGAACTTGGGGATTGAATTATACAAATACAGTGGTCCAAGTTTATTAACCTATACTTATGACGATAAGGGGTTTTTTAAATTGTTTTGACAAACAAAATGCAAGGCTTCATCCTTGGTATTGGTTTCCAGTTTTTTCCAAAACAAGCAAAAAAAAAATTTGTCCGTTCCGTATGAGTCCCGCTAGACACCCCTTCTCCCATGCAGGCATTGATTGTCTCGCACCGCATTTTTGAAATATTAATTATCAATTCCGTCATTAGACTGGGCGCTCGCGCGGTTTTGCTTTTGTGGAGTTTGACACGGTCGTCGCATGCCAAGCGTTCGTTGTTTTAAATTTTCAATATTTATTGCACAAATGTTTGTGTGTATGTTATAGGTCGCTTGTGCATCGTGAACAGTTGATCAAGGGCAAGCAGTGCGAGATAAAGCCGGCCAAATCGCGCGAGGTTGGCTACATGGTAAGGCCCCGAGGGAACCCCACAATGCCAGAACATGGAGAAACATTTGCATCATGACTCAGCCATTCATCCATCCATTAACCATACTTTTTGTTCCCTATTGTTGCAGAACAAGAAGGTGTTTGTCGGCGGTCTGCCCGGCGATTTCCCTGGTATGTGTGTTACATTTAAGCCCGTATCCAGAAATATTTTCGTGGGGTAGGAATGGTTTAAAAACCAAATTTTCCCATTTCGGGAGGGCGAGAATCCCCCCCCCCCACCCCTGCTGGATACGGGCCTGTTTACATTGGGTTTTCCACAATATTATTACTATTTTTATTGTAGAAGAAGAATTGCGTACGCATTTCACCCAATACGGCCGCGTGGACGAGATTGAGTGGCCCTTTGACAAGCTGTCGAGAACGCGCAAGAATTTTGCGTTTGTCGTTTTTGAGGATGAGGAGTCGGCAGACCGTGCGGCTGCGTTGCCCAAGCAACATTTTGCTTCCCGGGAGGTCAGTCATTCAGTGAGTCATCACAGTCTGTCTCAATGTGTGTAATATGTGTTGGGGAGTTTGCACAAAAAATGTTTAACCAAGCCCCGAACCCTAAAACCCTGTACTGGAAACCAGGCCTAACAAAAAACCAGGGCAGGGTGAGGGGGACCGATTTAAAACCGATCGCTACCTACCCTAATAAAAGGCACAAAATTACCTAACATAAATTTCTATTTTCGATACCAAGTATTTTACACAAATCTCCATTTTCGCACCAAGATTCTTTACGTCAAAGTCCTCCCCTCCCCTATAAAAAAAATTTAAAAATATTAAATTCTTTTCTTTTGTTTGGGTAGCACAATTAGTTTTTTTTGTTCCTTTACACACAGTGTGACGTCAAGAAAGCGGTGCCGCAAAGCAAACAGCGCAACGGTGGCGGTGGGGGTGTGGCTGCGGCGTCGTTCATGCGTGGCAACAATATCATCATGCGCAATGCGTTTGTTGGCGGAGGCGGAATGGGTGGCGGTGGTCATCATCATGCTAACATGGGCGGCATGGGTGCAGGCGGAGTTGTCGGTGTCACGCGCGGCGGCGGCGGTGCATCCCACCACCACCTTAACCAACAACAACAGCAGGTGGGTGGAGTAGTATTACCGTTGTATTCCCTCTAATAAAAGCTCACCAGCAGGGTGTAGCCTAGACAAGCCCGTATCCAGAAAAAAATCGTGGGGATGGTTTAAAAAGCAAATTTTTCCCATTTCGGGCCGCTCCCCTTGGATACGGGCTTGAGCCTAAACATTTGGTTAGTGCTTGCTTCATCATTACTTTTAAGCAACAACATGTTTTCCCTCCCCAATTATAGCAAATGCCGATGTATCCGAACGCTGCGTCCGCTGCAGCGTACGCCCATTGGTACTATAACGCAGCTGCCGCTGCTGCATATGGTGCCGGATGGTAAGTGTGTGTGACATGCTGTCCATGTAAACGGCGTGTGTGATGGATGAATGACGGGTCGGGTCATCTTCCGGTTCGGATGTTGAACGTATATAACAAAATAAAAAATTGGTCGAAACGGACCCCAGTTAAAATGCGGACGACACTCAGAGTTAGACTGGGGCGAGGGTCAATATGCGGGGTGAATAAACGATTTGAACCACGGAGGGGAGGATAATTATTAAGACCGGACAAGGCGATGCAATCAAGGAAAACATTGTCATACGTTTAGGTACACTGCTGCGCCCGCGGCTGGCAGTCCGGCTTCTGCAGCAGCTGTTGCAGCGGCGGCGCTTAACGGGATTGCTCCGTAATGAAGGAATATACCCGGCGGGGGGGGGGGGATTCACCCTTGCAACAAACAATGCCGCCTAAATCCAACAATGCAATCTAGGTACACTGCTGCACCGGCGGCTGGCAGTCCGGCTTCTGCAGCGGCGGTGGCTGCCGCAACACCGACTGCAGCGGCTGCGTGGTACAACAACGGTGGTGGTGGTGGTGGTCAGCATCATCATCAACAACAACAACATCACCACACACAGCATCATAATCAACAGCAACCATACCACCACAGCAACAACAACAATAACAACAGTAACATGGCGGCGTTGAATTTCGATTTCCGTCACATGGTGCCGACGACTACGTCCTGCTGAGTAAATGTGTGTGTGTGTTGGACCTTTACGCTGTTATACTATATATGTTTGTTTGAATGGTTTTTTTTCTCATTGCATCGTTGACTGACCCTTCTTCTTCCATCGCCACTTCGATTGATTGTGTTTTTCTTTTTGATGATAATGTTAATTTGATTGCTCTGATCGACGATTTTGTGTGCGTATTGAGCGATCAAAAGTATTGTTTTACCTACCACCCCCTTCCTTCAAACTCATTTTTTCACACACCCACACACCTTGTTGCTGCTGTCGCCAAGGGTAATCGGATGCCGAAAAAAAATACGGAAAATTCCGTTCTACAAAGAACCCGGCACTTTGAATCCGAAAAGGTCGGTACCGTAGTGGTGTTACAATTTTATCAAATCCTCGAATTGATTGGTGATATCATGCAGGTTCTATTTCTAAATTTAAAAAGAAATCTACGGATTTTTACTTTTTTTTTCGGCATTAGGTTGCTACATCCCTGCTGGTTTATTACACACACACTCCACTCATCACATCCACCAAATGAGATTCATTGCTCCATGTCCATCATCTATCCCCTCTCCGATCACTCATCACAACTTCAGCAGGCTCAACAAACGAAAAAATTGGTCGTTGTTGTTGTTGTATGTGTTGTTTTTTGCCCTAATTTAAAAAAGTATCTGTTGCCTGAGTGTGGGAATGAAATTTTCGCGCGATTTAGAGGAAAATTCAATTCATTTAATTAAACGCGAACATTTCCATTTTACCGAATTTAGGGTAGATGAAATTGAACGAATTTAATATAACTACATATATCGGGGACAATCCGGACTTTTTGGGCGAAAAATTTTAAACAAATAAAATTCCATGCGTTTTTTTCTGCATCCGGACCGCCCCCGCTACACATGGGCTTTTCAAATGTTCAAAATAACAAACAATTTTATCACGCTTCCGATCCGAATGGTCCGTCAGTGGTTGGTATGAATGGCGTCATAAATTTAAGCATACATAAATGTGGCGCCATAAGGCCGAAAATTGCAATTTTTGCGTTGTTTTTTTTACTTTTTTTGGCATTTGGATCGGTAGAGTACAATCGATCAATCGGCTTATTATTCTTGCGTGCTGGCGGCGGCTGCTGATGACGACCCATTTTTGCCGAGGTCATTCTCTTCAGGACTTTTGCACTTTTAAAAAAAATGTATTTTTTCGTCAGAAGGGACTGAGTTGGACATCAAGAATCAGGGGACGCCGAAAATCCGACATCGGAAATGTCAGACAGTCCGTTTGGAAAATCCGGCACTTGAAATGCCAAACGAAAACCGCCACTGGAATGCCAAACGAAAACCCGTCTGGAAAATACGGCACTTGAAATGCCAAACAAAAACCCGTCTGGAAAATCCGGCACTTGAAATGCCAAACGAAAACCGCCACTTGGAATGCCAAACGAAAACCCGTCTGGAAAGTACGGCACTTGAAATGCCAAACGAAAGTTCGTCTGGAAAATCCGGCACTTTTTTCCCATCATATTCATTCACCTGTGTCAGCAGAAAATCGTGCACACCTCTTGATACGGCTCCTTCAGCTTTGGGACTCTTTGTGTAAATCTCCAAATGGCCCTTTCCCTTCCAAATCAGTCCAAAACTGAAATGGGACGGACGAAAATGACCTTTGTGCCCTTTCAAATAATGCTTATGGTTTGGATTTTTAAAAATTCGAAATCGAATCGATGGAAAAAAATTTAAATTTTTTATTATTAATAATTGGCATCGACTTATCGTACACCTCGCTGTCTTACCGTAATTTAGGCTCATTTCTCAGCAGGAACCTAAAGCATTGACAAATAGTGTCTACCATTTTCCTCTAATAAACCCCCTCCCCCCGCCCCCCAACTTCTCGTTTCTCGAGGTATATTGAAAAATTGGAGCCCCTCCATTTGAACCCGGCCTGTAATTAACCCCCCCCCCGCTCCCTCCCCCATGAGAGGGTATTAAAGAAGGACTTCTATTAGAGGAATAAATATGATCGAGAATTAAGCAAACAGACTCACAGTCGGACTTTGTACAGACAATCATGGACCTTAAAAACCAAATTTAAAAAAAGAATCTTCTTTTTTTGCTCGCCTTGCTTAACGCGGCATAAGGCAACGGTTTCATCTTAAATGATTTTTGATAACAATGCATTTTGCATAAATTCCGAACTAGCCCAATTAAGAGAGAGAGAGAGAGAGATCAGATTAAAAAAAACGGGACTGAATTTGACTGAGACTTGGATTTCCTGGGTTTGGCACCGGGTTGAACTGGGCACCGGTTCATTAAAACGGCTAAACCCCCGGTTTAAATTGGCGAGACCGGGAAAGTCCCCGCGGTTCCCAGGCCCCTTCCGATCATGGTTACCGAAGGGCTAAATCTGTCCCCTTTTTCAGGGGGAGGGGGAGGAGGGTTAGAAAGAAAATAGAGCCCCGGGGACTCTAATTTGGGGGAATTGTAATTGTATTCTTTTCTTGTTTTTGGCCAATTTCCCCAATGAGCAGGCAAAATCCCTCTCTCCTGCCACCCTATTTTGCCTCATTTTTTGCTTACCAATTTGGAGATATCGTTTAGCCCATAAAAGGCCGGTTTGCCAAAGTCGCCATTGCCTTTGAAAAAGCCGACCACTTCTTGGTCGGCACTCGTGAAAAACCTTCGCAACAAGGGGGAACAAATGGAAAATAGGCGGAGGGCATTTGCCGCTAAGTTTTGGCCGCGCATTCGTCTCTAATAGAGCCCCCGGGGTTTTATTTTAAAGGCGGATATATTCGGGGTTTTGAAAAAGTACGGAACCTGGACCCAAAAAGGTTTCGGGATCCGGTTACCTTTTCCTTTCGTACACATTTTCTCTAGCGGCCTTGCAGTTAGTGCTAAAACCCCCTCCAATAAAGCCCCACCAGCTTTATAATGGGATTGAAAATAATGCCTCTGCTGGGGCTCTGCTATAGGAAATACGATATTCCGGCTTTTTTTGCACAACCCGTATATCCGTTTACTAATTTTTTTAATTCCCTCGCTATTCGGGGTTATCCGCGGATATCCCAGATGATGAGAAAACAATGTGCGCTACAAAGCCATAAGTGATCGCTGATCGGATATGTCTGCTCACATTTGTCCCCACGTGAAGAACCTTAAAATTTGCACACATTTAAAATAAATTTATTCGAATCGAATTTTGTCCAAACATTTTAAATTTAAAAAAAAAAATGAAATTTTGGTATTTTGGTGCCAAAAAAATTGTTGCACACTAAGCAATGGTTGAAAGGGGACATACGGAAATCCGGCACCCTGTGGATATGTCGTAGCCAGCTGGAGCGGCACATTTGGTGGCACGTCGCCATACTCAATGTAGCCGATGGACGGATTTTCTCAAACCGGAGGATTGATTAGGCACCAACAAAAGTATCATTCTGTCGTCGGATCGGGTTCGGACTGATCAGTCTTCCGGATTTTGGGGGAAGCAAAAGTTGGCACAAAATTTGGCGCCACTTTTGCTTCCTTTTTTAACCGCTAATAAAAATCGAAGGCGCTCGCGCGGCTTAACCCAAAATCCGTGACGGGGGGGGGGACATCCACAGTGTGGGCCCGGATTATCAGGATTTGTTTCCGGCACGCGGACCCCCACATTCGCTGCATGGAATGCGCCCACCTTCAAATTGTTGTTTTTCTGGCAATTGTTCAGCGCTTTCTTGGAAAGCCTCCCTGTTGGTTAGAAATTTTTTCAATTAAATTGCCATAAAATAGAACCCCCCCGCCCCCAATTTACGCTTTTGCGGCGGCATAATCTGCGCAATCAACTTCATAAC
Source organism: Heterodera carotae (assembly GCA_024500135.1). Classification (NCBI taxonomy): domain Eukaryota; kingdom Metazoa; phylum Nematoda; class Chromadorea; order Rhabditida; family Heteroderidae; genus Heterodera; species Heterodera carotae. The sequence goes on from JAKKIK010000142.1 coordinate 27,463, forward strand.
GGACCTGGCGGGAAATTGTAAATGTGGCATTGACTAAAAATAACAAAAAAAAATCTTGCCAAAATTTTGAACTGGCCAAATTGAAAACTAAAAAATTTATGAAATATATATATATTAATAATATTCAATTATTTAAATAAATAATTTTTTTTTTTTGCCTGACAAGTTGAAAGAACGGTCCGGTACAGTGCTTAGAACGCGGCTTCGTCATTTTTGCTTTCATTCCCTGATCAAAAGTCAGATGGCCAATCTGTGGGGGGACCATAATTATGGGTTGCCAATGAACAAGTGCCCCCTCTGGCATTAGTAGTGCTATGCGAAACAAAATTTCCCGAGACTTGGCACCAAGACTTAAGACCAAAATTCAATACTGAAATTTGATACCAAGACTTGAGACCGGAGATTTGGTGGTACTAAGACTCAAGACTTGATACCAAAATCGATGCCAACACTTGAAACCAAATTGAACACGGAGATTGACACCAGATTGGTTATAAAGACCGAGACTTGGTACCATGACTCGAGACCGAGACTTGACACCAAAATCGAGGCCAAGACTTGAAACCAAATTGATTATCGAGATTTAACACCCTGCAGGTTGAGACCGAAATTGACAACATGTGGACATTTGCCCAAGACTCGACAAAAAATGCCGAGAAAAGTGTCGATTCAAGAAGCGCTGGATTCACGCACAGCACAATAAACGACAACTTACTTCCATCAAATCTGATGCCTCCATTCTTGACATCAGCATGGTTTTGCCCACCTTAAAAGTGCCAAAAGCGCATTTAATTCGGCATCCGTCTCCCGCTGAAAACTCACTCGTTCACAATCAATGCGGAAAAGTCCTTCGCCAGCCAAAAATTGGAAATAAAAAAAAAAATATATATATGTAATTGTTGGCACGCTATTTTACTTAATTTTCTGTATTTGAGCCCCCCCCCCCCCACACGAGTTTTTCAACCGCCTCAAAAGGGCAGCTTTATTAGAGAGGGGGGAGGTGCTCTAATACAAGCGGTGTAACTGGGGGCTTTAATACAGGCGGTGTAACCGGGGGCTCTAATACAGGCGGTGTAACCGGGGGCTCTAATACAGGCGGTGTAACCGGGGGCTTTAATACAGGCGGCGTAACCGGGGGCTCTAATACAGGCGGTGTAACCGGGGGCTCTAATACAGGCGGTGTAACCAAGGGCCTAACCAGACCTTGGGTTTCGGGAGGGGGAGGGGAACAAAAGTCAATCTTTGTGGGGGTGTCTTTGTAAATTTTTCGGCCCTGCCTTTGGGTCTAACAATTTTACCTCTTGTGCGAATGCAAAAATTTTTTGTAAATTGATCGCATCTGAAATAAAGAGGCGAAAGCATTCCAAATTGTGGGAATTATATGCTCTGCCAATACAGTACCGGTGATAATGTCATACTCGTCAAAGTTGACCTAAAATATTGTTGCAAGTGATTAGCCGAGGGCATATAGACACAGAAAAAAGGTGGTCGGTATTCGGTACCGAATTGGCTGGGGCGGAGCGCTACCCTCGAGGGGGTATAAAGTATTTTCTCTAATAGAACCCCACACTCTAATAAATGCTCACCCTCAAAAGGGCATTGAAAAATATATGCCTGCCCATTCCTTGCATTGAAATCCACTCGCCAATAGAAGCCCCCACCCCAGTGACATAACCAGGATAAAAATGCGCTAAATCCGCCGCGCACGCCTCGCCCAACATATTTACTCACGCACTTCCTTTTGCTGTCTGAGGCCGAACAATTTTGCCGCGAGTATTGCCGCGTCCAACTGACCGTCGCGCACCTTCAAATGGTTCACATTGTAGATGACAACTCCGCCTGAAATCAACAGTAAAATTTGGAGGCATTTTTTATGGATAAATTTAAAAAAATGATTTTTAACCCCCCCCCCCCGCCCCGAATCAGCCCATGAAACAAATTTTGACTTTAATCGGGGGGGGGGGAGGGCAATTCAGAGGGAAGGGTGGAGGTCAGAGGGGGGCGGCATTTGGAGGGGTTCAAAGGGGAGGGTGGGGGAGGTCCAAGGGAGGGGGGAGGGGGGCAGGGGGAGCAATTCAGAGGGGAGGGGGCGAGGGAGATCGGAGGAGGAGGGAGGGGGAAGGGAGGAGGGGGGACAATTCAGAGGGGAGGGGGCGAGGGAGATCGGAGGAGGAGGGAGGGGGAAGGGAGGAGGGGGGACAATTCAGAGGGGGAGGGTGGAGGTCAGAGGGAGGCGGCAATTGGAGGCACTTTTCTGTGGCACTGTCCCAGCAGCCAAAAACATATTTCATTAAAAAAACTGACCGTCTTGGCGCAACTTGCCACCGGCCCAATAAAATGATTCAAGTGGCATGCCGGGCACAACAATCACCGGCTCGTCATCTTCAAGTCGCCATTGGTACGAGCCTGCGAGGGTGCAAATTATGTTTATTTATGTTACCGGACTTTTTTGGAGAAAAATATCCGAGGATTGAGCATACCGTATTTCCTCTAATAGACGCCCCGGGGCGTCTATTTTTCAATACCCCCTCGAGGGGGTGTCAATTAGAAGGGGGGCGTCTAATAGAGGAAATACGGTATATACATAGATATATTCGAGGATGGCATTTTGGGTGTGGGCAGGAGCGGCCAAATTTATTGACAATTTTTGTCAGCTTTTGCGGGAATTGAGGGGAGGGGGAGGGTGGGAGAGTTGACCAAGTGTCAGGGAACCGTCGTGGTTGGCATTTACAGGGTTCAGTTCGGGACCCATAAGTGTCATGGCTAGGGTTGTCGGTTTTAAAACCGAACCGAAAAACAGAGAAAATTCGGTTTCTAAGAATTTCCGGAAAGCCGACAACCCTAGTTCATGGCACACCAAGCATGACGCCGGCACCAAAACCTTACCTACTCTTTGCACCGATTTGACTGAGGTGGGCCCGCCTTTGCCGACCAAATTCACCAACGGCAGCAGTCCATACGGCTCTTCATTTAAGCCGTCAAATAACCTGAACAGCGAATGCATTGCTGATCGCGATTGAGTCTCAGTCTCGAGTCAAGACTTTCCCGGTTTCTTGGAGTCTCGACTTGAGACTCACCCTTTCCAGATTTTTTTTTGAGGGGGGGGGCGGAAGGGTCTCATTCTCAGTGTCGAGTTTTCGTGCCAAGTCTCGAGAAATCTTGAGTGTCAAATGATATTTCGGTAATAGGTTTCGGTAAATTGATAAAATGTCGCTTTATGAGGACTCAAAAAATTTTTATCGTTGAAAAAAAGGATATAAAGCCTCAAAATTTTTGAAAATCACCAAAATTAAAATGCCACTGCCCACAAACCCTTCGAAAAATGCCTGATTAAATTTCGAATTGGGTGCCATCCCTGCACTTTTAGGGTTTTCCTCACTCACCAAAATCCCTGTTCCTGCTCTCGTTGTTGTTGTTGCTGTTGTTGCCGTTGCTGTTGTTGTGCCATTTCTTTTTATGAAAAAGTGCGACGAATTGGAAAATTTTTTACAAAAATTTGATGAGAATTATCACACGTCTCAAAATTGAGGCCTGGGGCTTTATTTTTTCTCAAAAAAGAGGGGGAGGCTTTATTCCGGGTGGTCTATTTTAGGAGGGAGGGCTTTAATGGAATCTGATGCCGAAAAATAAAAAGCCCGGAATCCGGAAACGGAATTCCAGACCCCAAAAAGGCCTGGAATTCCGGCATCCGGAATCCCGTTCCATCCCTGGTATGTATGTAGTAATATGTTTAAGTTTTGACGGATGAGGAGAGAGAGAGAGAGAGAGAGACGAGGACACGGACGGCGCTTTAATCAATATGAAACAGCGATCCGATCATCCATCCGATCGCCCCCCCCCCCGCCCCTCCGGTGAATGTTGGGAAAGTGATCGGCCGTCCGGCCGAATGGATGGATATAACAAAAAGTTGATTTTGAACAACAACAACGACAAGCTGAATTGAGTGAGAGGCAGAGGAGCAGCATCAGCGTCGGATCGATCGGAAGCGATCAGACGCTAAGACGAGGCGACGAACAATTCAGTCTCGTCTCCTTCACCCAAATACGACAGAGAAGCCATAGAGTTTTTCTTGTTGGAGGCTCTCTGTGTTCGCTATGATGCCAACAATGCTGGACTTCGTTTGACAAATGAGGGCCGGAATGTACCGTATTATTCGAATAGACCCCCTGGGGTTTTATTTTCAACGCACTTAGGGTGTGCGTTTTCGGCGGGGGGTTCTCTTAGAGGGTGGGGGATCAAATATAGGGCGCGGGTGGTTCTATTAAAAGAAGTCTGCGGTTTTTACCGAGGCTGATCAAAAAGTTGATGAAACTCTCTCTCTTTCTCTCTCTCTCCTCTCTCTGATCAATTGTGTTAGGACGGTCCGGCGGCCACCCGCCGAGGGGACTGATTTGTCCGTGTGTTCGTTCCCCCGAAACGACGATTGAATGCTTGCGGGGAACGACGAATGATATGTTTCCTCTTGATCACCGGAGGGAATGGAATCCAACGGATCGGGCGGATGGATATGCCCCGGGGGGATCGAATGGCGGCTTTGCTTGGCGTCCCCCTCCCCCGTCCGTCTGTTGTCCGGCCAGCAGCATATTTTGCTTGCATGTTACTTACACACACACATTCCGCCCCCGCTAAATTTGCGACGGTGGCCAATTTGGCGAGAGAGAGAGAGAGAGAAAGTTAGAGAAAGAGAGTCTTGCCGTATTCTCTCCAATAGAACCCCATGGTGTTCTATTTTTTTCAACATTCCCTAGAGGAAAATGTTATGAGTTGGGCGGTGTATGCATGAGTTGAGTCTCACTTGAGGGTGTGGTTCTATTAGAGGGTGGAATTCAATTGGAAATATGGAGGGTGGGGTTCAATTAGAGGAATGGGGGGGGCTCTATTTAAAATACGCTAACATAACACCTTGGGGCATTGGGAGGATGGCCAAATATAAATGACTGGGAAAGAGTAAATTGGAACAAAAATCATGACATAAAAATTCATCCATTTTAGGAATAAACGTGCCGACAAATGAGTCGGATATACGGATATGGTGTAGCCGATTAATCTTAGCCGAATTCAAATTCGGCTAGCCACATAAATCGTGTCTTCTCAACTTTGACCTTCATTGGAATTTTCGAGAAATTTTATGAATTAAAGAAATTTTGTTTGGTCAAAAAATAGACGCCTCCCCCTTTTCCATTTTACCACCCCCCCCCTAGGGCTTCGAAAAATATGTAGAACCCCCCCAGGGGTTTTATTAAAAAAAGTCGGATTTTTTCCCAAAAACATCGGGGGCACATTGTGTGCCATCCATCCATGGCATCAACCATTTTGTTATAATTAATTATTTCCAATAATAATTATTTTTTATTCGTCAATTAAAAATTGTACCATAAATTTTGGGACAAATGAATTAATTATCCAAACTTCACAAGCATCAGCAGACAAATTTTATTTATTATTTATGTATGTTTTGCATTGGCAAATTTATGCAAATAATTTGTTGCCTCTTTTTGCGAATTCGCTGCTGCCAGCTGCTGAGGACGACGACGGACGGCGCCATTCAATTAATTCGACTAAATAAATAATTATAAAAATAAATTATTAAATTTTTTACGAGTCTCTATTAACATATTCAAAAAACAGACCCGCCTTAACCGTAAATAGAACCCCCCCCCTTTTGTCCCTCGAAATCCTCTCCGAAAATAGAACCCCCCCCTTTTTGTCCCTCGAAATCCTCTCCGAAAATAGAACCCCCCCCCTTTTGTCCCTCGAAAATCGGTTCATCTTCCCAAAATAGAATCCCCCACCCTCTTCTGTCCCTCGAAATCCTCTCCGAGAATAGAATCCTCCCACCCCCTTCTCGCCCTCGAAAATCGGCTCCTCTCCCCGAAAATATAATAGAACTCCATCATATCCTCATCGAAAATCGAGCCCTCCCCAGAAAATTGTGCCTCACGCCTCCCCTCCCCCCGTTTTTTGAGGGGAGTAATAGAGTCCCCGGGACTCTATTTTTCGAAATATGTATGCACAGTGAATAGTTTGCCGGGTGTTCGCACGCATTTACCCGCAAACGGTTGTTGTCCGACGCCATCATTGTCGTCGCTCCACGGCATCGCAACCGCGCCGCGCGTTGCAAATGTGCCGCTGCCGACGCCACGCTTGGCGAACGCGAATTCGGCGGCATTGGCGGCGGTGCCATCGTCGTCAATGGCACGGGCAAACCGATGGCTGTTCAGCGCCGCTTCATGCTGTTGGAAGGCAAATTGTTGTTGTTGTTGTTGCCGAGAGGGAAAAGCGGATAATGATGACGATGCTGATCCTCTGGTGATCCGGAAGAATTCATCCCTTCGCTGGGGGGCATATGCAAAATTGGCACCACCTTTTTCGGCATGCCAGCCGCCCGTCGGGTTGCGCAACGGCATCAGCAACTGATTATTATGTAGGTAATTTGCCTGGGTAACGTTTATCTCCTTACTTGATGAGTCATCCTGCCACCATTTTGCATCGGATGGGCATTGGCATTTTGGCAATGCGCGACCGCGACGGTAACAACAATTAGCAGCGGCAGTGCCGACGGGCGTAAAAATGCCATTGTTCGTGGGGAGTTCAGGCGAAAAAGCATAAATGCCAAAATGGTGAATTTGTTGTTGAGTCAGAGCAGCTTTATTTATAGGGTCGGTCGGTCGGTGAAGAAGCTGCCTTTATGACGCCAGCGGGGCTTTTGGCCCGCTTTCCGGCAGGGCAAAAGCATTCGGGGCAAATCCGGCACCAAAAAGCAGCGGAAAATCCGGCACAAAATGCAAAAGGATGTTCTTCTTCAATTTTTCGGGGCGGGGGATTAGCCGGCACGCAACAAACAGCAAAAAATGGAAAGGAAGTGCGTAAATAACAATTCAAGAATAAGCCTTGAGAGACAAAAAAGCAAGCATTGACTACTGCTATGGGCAAAATGCCGAAAAGGAAAAGCGCCGGGGGGACGGCACGAAAAGCGGCTGACTCATCCGTTTTGTTGTTGGAAATGCCACTCAATTTTGCCCAATTTGTGACAGCAATTTTGGGGTGGATAAGCCCGCCCCGTGGATGAGGATGATGAGTTTTGAGTTGCAAGGAGAGGATAAAATGCCAAAAGCAATGTGCCATCGCCGAATTTCGCTGCCGGCATCCATTTTTGTTGGAGAACGATTGCTTAACATTATGCTTGCTGCTGAGGGCACAAGCTAAGCGACGCATTGCGTGAGACCCAAATGGCATTTACTACGCAAACGACAAATCCCCGGATAAAGCATTCACCGCTTTACCATGCATCCGCCGGAAGCCGATTTTTAACCAAGCATTCCATCTAATTAATATGAGACAATTTTATTTTGTTGGGAAAATGCCGGAAAACAGTTGAGACTAGGTAAGGTTCGCCCCAAGCCTTCGAGGACAAAAATGTCGGGATCGGGTCGGGGAAGAGGCCCAAAAATGTCGGGGACCAAGGTCGAGGGGTCGAGAACGAGCCCTAGTTAGGACGATGATTCTAAAAGACTTGGTTTTCGACAAAACTCGGACACCGTCAAGACAAGAGTACTTTTTGTCTCCGGGTTCATTCCGGTCACCTAACTCAGTCCCTGAATTCAATGATCTCCATTCATACCCCGCCCCCTGCCATTGTTGTGCCCCTCCCCCTGCCCCCATTTGGTCACTCACACTGTTTTGGCCCCGGTCCCCAAAATGTGTCCATACTTCGTCCCCCCCCCCCAATCTCTCTCCGTATGTATCATATCATCAGCCAGTGCCCATCCCTTCCCCGGGGGGCCATCCAACAATCCATCCATATTCCCCCCAAAATGTGTGCCTCCTCTACCAATTGTCAGCATTTTCACATAAATATATATATAATGGTGGTGGTATAAACCTCTCACTCATTCATTCACTCACTAACTCTCACTTTCCCCTCCCCGAATTTCATTCCACAAAAAGCGATTCATCAAATGGTGTCCCCTCCGGCGCCCTCTCCCACCCAACTCAGTCACATTGTTCATTGCCCCTTCCCCCCAATTCCCATCCATCCCCTCCAGCGATGAATGGATGGCTGCTGGCTGCTGTTTTCTCTCTGTCCATTCTCCAACAAAATCCACCACCCCCCCCTCTCCCAAATCCTCCCAAATCCTTCCAATTCATTGGCCCCTCCCCCGCCCCCATCCACATTCATCCATTTTGTTCGCTCGCTAAAATGTCACAATATTTTGCTGTGTCCCAGCGCTTCAAAACGGCGGCACAGTGCGCCTATGGAACTGCTGCGTTGACATTAATCGCCTTTTCAAATTTTAATTTTTTTTTTTTTGAATTTTTCATTGCAACGATTTGTAAAAATACAAAAATTTTTGGCATTTGCTCGAACCCCGACAAAAACGGTATTTGGCCTTCAGAATTGCTCTCCTATCCCAACTGCGGAGATGGACTTGGAAAGACTTTTGGACACCCCTCCGGCAACAACAACACTTGGCCAACAATTAATTACACCCCTCCTCCACGCTCTTTTACTCCAACCGCCCCATTTGGCCGCAGGTCGCCGAAGACGCTTTTGTTAGCGGTAGCCAACATAAATGCCGCAAGCGAAATGGTGGGGGGCGGGGGGCGGGAGGGGATGAATGCCGCCCGTCGGCGCTGGCATTGCCGCCTTCGGCTGGTCCAATCCAACTCGCTGCCAGCCGCACTCCCCTTTCAACCCCCGAGGCATCCATCCGTACATCGTTTCTTTGTCCTGGGGCGCGCCGAATGAATGGGTTGTGCAAAGGTGGGGGGGGGGGAGGGAGGGAGGAGTGGGTGGCATCACTCGAAGCGAAGGCATAATTAATTGCCTCATGTCGGAGGCCATTCATCGGCCTTGCCCCCCTCCCCTACCCCCGCAAATTTTGGCATGCCAAATTCATTGGATTCGACCAAAACAATCCGGGGTCTTAGCGAAAGTCGAAAAATGTCCGAATCCTAAATTTCTTTGAATGGTGCCATTTAGTTTTCACAAAAAAAAACATTTGCCTCATCAACCTCCTTTTGTGGCATCGTACTTTATAATAGAGCCCCCGGGGTCCAGAGTTTTCCCAAAAAAATTGTCTTTAATCTGAAATCCGGATTACATCCCTGGCATAATGTCCATGTTTATTCAAATGTACACCCGAATTCCCGGCCCGGGGGGAGGGGATAGATAAGCGAAATACGGTAGGCCTAAAATTTTATCTCACGTCTCAAAAAGTTTAGGCACCAAAAAAAAAAATTTTTTTGTTCCATCGATTGTTATTGTTACAATGTGTAATGTATGCAATGTTGGAGAGGAGGTGCAAAATTGCATATTTTGACGTCGTCCACCGTCCGTCCAATCCATCAATTTCCCCTTTTTGGCAATTTTATTGCTTTTTATGACCGCCATAAAATTTGGAGGGGGGGAGGAGGATGCTCTATGCTTGCTCTTTCTTCATCCCATTACCCTTGCCCCCTCCGCCCATTCATTCATTCTCAGTCAATGCCCCTCTGCACCCTCCCCCATGCCTCCCCCTCAGTGCCTCTTCTCCCTGCCCCCTCTGCCTCCCCCCTGCACCCTCCCCCATGCCTCCCCCTCAGTGCCTCTTCTCCTGCCCCCTCTGCCTCCCCCCTGCACCCCCTCACTGCCTCCCTCTGCTTCCCCCTTGCTCTCCCTCACTGCCTCTCCCCGCCCTCCCCCCATGCCTCCCCCCTGCACCCCCTCACTGCATTCTTCCCCCTTGCTTCCCCCTCCCTCTGCTTCCCCCTTGCTCTCCCTCACTGCCTCCCCCCGCTTCCCCCTCGCTGCTCCCCTCTGCCTCCCCCCATGCCTCCCCCTCTGACTCCCCCTTGTCTACGCCCCCGCCACGGTCAATGGGTGCCCTAACAAAATGTGCACATTCATCATACCGCCCAGCCCACCACCACAACCATATCAACATCATCATCAGAAAAGTACAAATGTTGATGGGGAGCTGGTGGTTGTGGTGACCTATCCGCCCACTTTTCCCAATTCTTTGTCCCACAAAACCACCACCGCTTACAAATTAGGGGGGGGGGGTATTTGGGTACTTCGGGAGGAGGGGGGTTTAATTGCAGGTATGGATCCCGATCTCATGGCCGTGGTTCGCTAAATTTGAGACCGGGCCCTGAAGTCGGAGACCAGAGGCCCAGATGTTCGGGGAAGCGGTCAAAGAATGTCGGGGACGTCTGGGTCGGGGCTTAACCCCACCACCATCGAACCACCTGCATCACCACTACCACCAACAATTTGTTCCACACGGCTAACTCTCTTCGTCCGTCACTGCGCCTTCCCCGCCCCCCATATTTCTCACCACTTTTGATGATGGCGATAATCCGATCAACAAACACTTTTCTCTCTTTCACCGGCCAAGTGTTTGCCTCCTCTCACTGTCCAATAATGGCGGCACATTTGGTGATGATCGATGATCATTTTGCTAATCTGCAAGCAAGCAAACAGTTCTGCTCAACAGTGCAGCAAATCTCTAAACTGTTTGGCCATTTGAACCATCGGGGACAAGAAAGTCGGGTCCGGGTCAAAAGTCGGGTCCGGGAACGGGTCAAATCGAGTCCAGGTCAAAAGTCGGGTCTGGGAACGGGTCAAATCGGGTCCGAATCAAAAGTCGGGTCCGGGAACAAGTCAAAACGGGTCCGGGTCAAAAGTCGGCCCGGGCCAAACACGTTGAACATCGGGCGGGGACGTCGTGGCTTACAAATTAGACCTCGTCTATTAAGGAATACTGTTTTTCATTACCCTAAGCAGCGGGGGGTCAAATAGAGGGTGGGGGGGTTCAAATGAAGGTATGGGCATAAATCAGATTTCGGTTCCCGCTCATATAACCGATCGATTAAAATTGAAAGCCGCCAAACATAAATTTGAAAGTTTTTTTAGGCCAAAGATTTCAAAGAATGCTTAAGCCGTGCCAATTATTATTATTATCATCAGCGACGGATGAACTGAAATGGAGGACGACAGCAACAGCAGTGCCACCAATTTGTCGCATGGCCATTTTTCTGTTTACATTTCTTGTTCCAACATTTCGCACAAATGCCATGCTGGACGTATCATGGTGGTAAGTGTGGAGATTAGTGGTTGTTCACGGTCGGTTAACCGAACAGAAAACCGGCATTTTTGGGCCAAAAGCCGAAACCGAAAACCGGGGGTCGACCAAAAGCCGAAACCGAAAACCGGGGGTCGACCAAAAGCCGAAACCGAAAACCGGAGGTCGGAAAACCGGCTTAACCGAAAACCTCACGGTTAAAATCGACCGTAAACAACCCTGGTGGAGATGTACAACCGAGTCGGATGGATTTCCGCAAACAGAGCCCCCCGAGGGCTCTATTTTTCAACCCTGCTCAAAGAGGGGGGGGGGGAGTCTATTTCGGGTGTGGGGTTCTAATTTCTGGTGTGCTTTTTTTTTGAAAAATATTTGCGCCAGAGAGCGGGGCACTTTTGAGAAGGGGGTTCAAACAAATTTGGCAAAATTTGGTGCCATTTTCTTTATCAGGCCTCGGGCATTTGCCTCGAATCGAACACATCCAACTATTTTGTGAATTATAAAAGGTCATCAGTCGCGCAGCTGAGCACACAGCTCAATTTGCCTCCCTATTATGAGTCGTCCAAAGAAGCGGCATCGAACGGCGCCATGGACGGCAAACGGTCGTCGTCAGCCGCAACACAACAACCGCCCGAATGTGTGGCACTGAAAGGTGTTCGATGATTTTATTCCGCTTTTTTGTTGGTTTAGGATTTTCTTAATTTAACAAAAATAAATTATCGATTGGCTTTATTTAAACTGGGTGATCAAATGGAGGGGAAAAGATCGATCGTTTTGATCAGAGTCTGATCAACAATGGTCGCCGGGCTTACTCAAAAAATCTGATCGACAAACCTGTCTGACTAAGGGAGCAAGATCAATCGTTTGATCGGAATTGATCACCGGGTTTACCCAAATATCTGATCGGCTCGATTAAATTTAATCATTAATCATATTCTAACTTACAGGTTTATCACCGGGACAGAAACGAATTTGTAAGTGCGAAGGGGGGGGGGGGAGTGATTATGAAATAGAAATAATATACCGTATTTCCGTGCCGGGTGTTTTACCCTCCTCTAACAAATAAGGAGGGGGGTGGGACTCTATTTGGGTTATGGTTAAATAGGCCCCGGGGCGCCCGTTCATTAAACTCTGTTTTGCACCCTCTTCTAAGAGGGGGGAGATTTATTAAAGTGGTTATTGTAAAATAGAAGCCCCCCGGTGCATCTATTAGAGGAAATATTGTAAAATATGGGTAATTTCGCTTTTTGTAAAATGCGAAAACAAATTTTGGGGAAAATATTTCACTCAAGCATATATTCTTGTCAAAAAAGGTGAACTGTTCAAGGATCATATGCACGCTGTTGGAAGCGGAGCTAAACAAGCCATCACAGTGAGTTTGCGTAAAACTGTATTTTCTCGAATAGAAGCCCCCCGGGGTTACTATTTTCCAATCCGCCTCGTACATTAGCACGGAGAGAGAGAGAGAGAGAGAGAGGTCTTCTAATGGAGAGGGGTCTTCAATTAGAGCAAAAAATAAATAAAAAGGGTATGTCCATAGACAGAGAGATGCGATCAATTTTGAACATATGTGTTCTATTCCCGACTGCCCGAAATGCCATGCCATCTTGAATAGAAGCCCCGGGTTTCTATTTTTCAATCCGCCTCCTAGCATGGAGACAGGGGGGGGTCTTCAATTAGATCAAAAAAAAAATAAAAAACGATGTGTCCATAGACAGTGAGACCCGATGAATTTTATTGGGATATACATACATATCTCGCCGAAATGCCATGCCATTTGAATTAAATTTAAAATTAAATTTTTGCAATTTAAGGAATGCGAATGGCAATTTCGGTATCACAGATGGAACTGTTCAACACCGCAAGCGCTGAAAGGGCACGTTGGCCCAGTGCATAAGAAAGGTGCCAAACAATGAAATGGGGCGGGGGAGGGCGCGGGATTTACTCTAAAATTCAATAGAGCCCATGGCTTTATTCAGGGGGTGCTCACGGATACGGATAATCCGCGGATACCCACGGGCGGATATGACGAAAAATTGGGAATGATACGGATATGAACCCTACGGATATATCCGGATACGAATATTAAAAAATTTGATCCGTGAGCACCCCTGGCTTTATTTTTCAACCCACCCCTCCCTAAAAAAGGAGATAGCTATATTTTAGTGGGGGGACTCTAATTTTAGGAAATATACAGTGTTCAAATTAATCAATTTTAAATTAAATTTTATATTATCAACAAAGGTACCCGGGAGGCTGCTTTCACTTATGCCATTCTGTCTGCCGGTGTCACACACGAAATTGGACGCCGCTGTCGTCTGGGCTTTTTGCGAAGTTGCGGCTGTTCCGGAAGCGATAATGCGCCAAACCGAAACATGCAGCAGGTGTTTTTTTTGCGGATTTTGCTGCCTGAAGTCCCTGGAAACCTGACCCGGTCCCCGAACGATTCGACCTTGACCAAGTCCCTGCGAGACCTCTGTGATCCAGTGCATGGCACCCTGTCCCTGACCCCTTACCTGATGCCTGAAAACCCGGACTATGTGACCTTCCCTGACCCCATTCCCGATGCCCGACCCCGACTCTTACTCGATACCGAACCCCACCAACCGGTGTTCGACCCGGCCTCTTACCCGGTCCCCATGTGTATCGTCCCTGTCCATTCATTGCCAGCACAACGGCGCCGGCGGCGGCATTAACGAGGACTGGACATGGAGTGGCTGTGGCGACAACATTGATTATGGCTACCGATTTTCAAGGTAAAACAATTTTTCGAAAAAAAAATACATTGAAATTATTGAAATATATTAAAATTAGTAATATTACTTTAAATAAATTTAATTTATTAAATGAATTTGAAGGGATTTCATTGATGTGCGGGAAAAGGAGGAGACAAACAAACGATCCGCCGAAGGGCATGGACGTTCGTTGATGAACCGGTGGAACAACGAAGTGGGCCGAAAGGTAATCAATCAGCAGCAGGAGTCCGTGGCAGCGCCCCAGGGGAAATGTCGGGGGAGTGATCACTGATCAGTTTGTTTCCAAATATTGATTAGAAGGTGAAAAAAATGACCGATTGCTGATCAATAGTCTGAAATATGAGTTAAGGCGTTTACGCTTTGATCAGTGACCCAAGCAAGCGGATTTCCAAAATAATCCCTCTCCCCCGCCTTTCCCCGCCCGATCACCCTTCGGGGGCAAGAATATCGGGGGTTCCTATTCAGAATTCAGGCATTCCATGCTCGTAAATAGGGTTAATCCCCACCCCGCACTTCGGGCCAAGAGTGTCGGGGAGGGATGCTAATTGGGGTCGACGAGGATTAACCCTAATCTCAAAATCCATTCTCAGATCGTAAAGCGGCACACGAAGCCGAAATGCAAATGCCACGGAGTCAGGCAAGCAAATCGGCTTAAAGTGGCATTATTACAAAAAGCGTGCCGCCCCCTTTCTTTCAGCGGCTCATGCAATTTGAAGACTTGCTGGATGCAATTGGTGAGCAGCTTTTTATTGAAGCTTTAACGGACATTTGAGTGTGGCCGATTGAGTACTGTATCCAATTTGATGTGAACAATTGAGTATGGCACAGATTGCCTAATGTTAGGGGGCCCTGTACCGTACCCTGCCCAATTATACACAATATTTACCAAAAATATTTTTGAAAATACTACCCCCCCCGGAATTAGACCCCCCTCCCTCTTTTTTTGGGGGGGGGGGACGGGAGCTCATAGTCTCTATTTTCGGAAATACGGTAATTAGGGTGGACTAACTTTTTGTTTGAAAGTATCGTCGGCCGATTTAATGCTACTTTTTCGGCATTTTTACCAAAAAAAAATTGAATTGTATTTATTTTCAGCCACCAATGCGTCAAATTGGCAACATTCTTCAGGCCAAATACAGGCAGGCAAAGCGCATTCAGATCAACAGTCGCGGGAACATGCAATTTGATGAGCCGGCGGCAATGGCGCCGGAGCAGCGAGTGCGCGGCGGTCGTGGCGCCGGCGGCGACGCATTTTCGGCACGTCAACATCAGCAACAACAACAACAACGAAGGAAAAACAGGGCACTGACGGACTTGGTGTTTTTGGTGAATAATTTTTTTGAAAATATCCAATTTTTGGTGATTAATTTTTGAAAATATTCAAGTCCCAAATCTCGGATTAAATGATTCAGCGGCTTGGACTCAGAAACGCCCCTCCCCCACCCGAGGCACAGAGATTGCCCCCAGGGGAAGTATCGTATTTCCCTCTAATTGAAGACCTCCCTCCATTTTAAGACCCCCCTAGAGAAGGATTGTAAAACAGAATAAGTACCCCTCCAGACCTCCTCTTTCGAGTTAAGTGCCGGCCATTCAAAATTGTTTTCGCATTTATTGAGTCACCCCAACCCCCCAAGGATGCTCGATAACCGAAATTTTCCGAGACTCGAGACCAAGACTTAAACCCGGGATTTGGTTTCGAGATCCGAGACGCTAAAATCCCTAGCCATTTCATCTAAGATGATATGGTTTATAGGACATTTCGCCAGACTATTGCCGTATCGATCGTACGGATGGCTCTCTTGGTACACAAGGCCGCGTTTGCTCGTAAGTTGAGTGTGTGATAAATATGCTAATGCCCTCTAGGCAAGTATATGTATTTATTTTTAATTTAAAAATAATAATTAAAAAAGGATTAAATATTTATGTAAAAAATCGTTTAAGAAACGACCCGCATGCAGCCAATGCATGCGATTTGCTCTGTTGTGGAAGGGGTTTCGACAGTCACATTGAGGAGGTGGGCGACGGTTGCTTGATCCGGGGTTCAGAATAGAGATCGGAATTTTGAAAAAACCTGTACCTGGATCTGGATTTCGGAAGTGACCTGGATCTGGATTTGCTGGATTAAAAATCCAGAATTGACCTGGATCCAGATCAAGAGTGTCATTTTTACCGATCTCAAGTTGAGAAGACGAGAGTTGAGCGTTGGGGGGGGGGGATGGGGACTTGGGATTTGCACAAAAAACGGGGCCTGAAAAAAAACATGAACTTGAAAAAAACCGGGAATTCCGGTCCCGCCAGTCCCGCTCAACTGATTGATACCAAACAAAGAGTCTCGCTTAGATCCAGCAGAAAGAAATGATTAAGGACCACAATCTTAGCGATTTAACCCATCTCAAATAATACATAGCCAAAAAATCGCCCTAAAATTGGGCATTTTTTGGATTTTAAATTGTCCCGAATCCGAGCCCCGTTTTTGAAGGCTCCCAACGATCCAATAAAATTTTTTTTTGTTGATTTTAATCACATTGCCTTTTTGTTTGAAGGTGGTGAGCAAATGCAATTGCAAATTTCAATGGTGCGTTAAAATACAAAAATTAAAAATTAAATTAATTAATTATCAACAAACATTTGGAAACAGGTGTTGCCAAGTGATCTGCGATACATGCAGGTTTGTGTGTTTGTTCGGTGTGTGCCCAGGGATATGAATCCGAATGTCGAAAATTAAAGGCCGAAATTCCAGACTTTAAAAGGGTTTGGGATCATTAAATTCGGGACGAATCCGAATGTCGAAAATTAAAGGCCGAAATTCCAGACTTTAAGTTTGGGATCATTAAATTCCTCATTTTTGACTTACTCTTCAAAACTTTTCGATTCTGTACCAAAATTGAAATTGTTGGTCAATTAATTTTCACATTTGAAAAGTTTATTGTACTATATTTCCAGGCAGGTAGTAATGGTGATTTTAATTCAAAATTCGACAAATTTGGGCCTAAAAAAATCCGGATTAACATCCTTGGAGGTGTGAGCCACTAAAGTGCCAACTGTATGAGATTATTGGTTAGAGATCGGAAAACCGGCTCAAACAATTAATTGATCATTTTGTCGGTATGAAATTTATCTATATTCTTCGAATTCATCAAAATTGATCATTGATCATTTTTTCAGTAATGAAATTTGTCGAGATTTCTTCGAACTTGATCAACCAGTTAATTGATCAATTTATCGGTCCAATTAATTGATTTTTTCGATCAATTAATTGTTTTTTCCGATCTCTATTATTGATACACGGGGGAAGTGCAACAACGGCATTTGTTGGAAGCCATTTTTTTCTGTCCAGGAATATAACGCAAGTGTTCACATGCAAATGAAGGCGTACCGGTACAGTATCCAGCAGCAGCAACAGTCGGGCACAATGTACAGTGTCGAATGATACGGTAGTGCCGCAACAACAACAAAACTACTGTACTTAAATTTTGGCGACGCCCGTGCCTAAACATGGCCATTGGCGCATCCGCTGACGCCGCATCCATAACCAACAACAGCCAGGATATATATTATAAATGTGCCAATTTTGTCCTATTTACAAGGCCCTCAAGCCTCCGAGCGTTGATGTTTATGTCAAAAAAGTATCTTATATTTAATATAAGGGCCTTGTAAATGATTTTGAATGCCCTCTAATTTAAAAATTATATATTTTTTAACCGTTCGCGATCATTACATAACAAATAATTTTTTTTTCTTGTAATCAAATAATTCTGTATTTGATCTCATCATATTCATTTCTAATAAAATTTGACTGTTTCTTTAATTTGTGGAGCTATGTACCAATCTGCCGAACTGTCCGAAGGTCAAAAGCAGAAGAATTTACTTCAGACGTCTCACCGAATTATCGCAAAAATAGCTTAATTTTTTACCCGTTAGAATGGGTTTTGAATGTTTTAACATTTCGCCACACATTAAATATAACGATTTACCAAAAAAAAATTTCCACCACTCGTCGGTAGCGGTCATTCCTCGCCAATCTCCATAAAATTTTCCTGATAGAAACTCCTCTCTGCAAAAAAAAGTTATCAATGAAACCGTGCATATTTTTCCATCCTTTTGATTTATTTGATTTGAAGGTCTTCATTTTGAAAACCTCGAACTCTTATTACATATTGTCTCCATTTTCTGGTTTTATTTACTGACTATGTTAAAAAGTACATATATTTTAGTTTACAAATACAAGCCTATCCTGACCTATTTATTGTTATATTATAAAAACCGATTTTATTACAAATGGACAGTCTTTTGGAAGAAGTTGAGAAAATTAAGATCGCAGCGGTAACTCTTGAATTATTCTCATAGGAAGAGCATTTTTCAATAAATGTTTTGTAGAACATCCCTCCACCGGCTTCTCTGGACAAACACGTCGATGGGTTTGCCAACATTTATCCGTATGATTCGCAAATTGTCCTTTCTTAGGCAATCGTATAGAATCTGGGCCAAGCCGCAGGACACAACTCACTTGGAGATCGGAAAAAAATTAGGGGTTTGAATTGGTAGAAATAGTTGTACATTTTATTACTTAATTAGCGTCCTCGAAAACCCCCGGATGGATGTTTTATAACATTGTTTTTTTTTCTTGTCGCCCCGATTCTATACGCTCGTTCGTTTTTGTATTGCATGTGTTACTCGGTTGTTTTCAGTTTTGACACTCGACCACCCGCTCTTGGCGGTGCCGCGGTCTTTCGTTATGACGTTGAATTGACACAGCTCAGCAAGAATAAAAGTCTGACGAAAGGTAGTGGCGATGACGGGAAGAATGGACTGCTTCGTAGCATTTGCTGCGGTTTGATCAAATACATTCACAAATCAACGAATGGCTTTGGCGCTTCGGTAATGTCTAAGCC
>JAKKIK010000143.1:0-46147 GCA_024500135.1 Heterodera carotae
GTGGCGGAGGTTGCGGTTGTAGCGGAGGTTGCGGTTGTGGGGGAGGCGGAGGTTGTGATGGCTGTAGTGGGGGTGGCGGAGGCTGTGGTGGAGGAGGCGGTTGTGGGGGAGGCGGAGGTTGCGGTTGTGGGGGAGGCGGCGGTTGTGGGGGTGGCGGAGGTTGCGGTTGTAGCGGAGGTTGCGGTTGTGGGGGAGGCGGAGGTTGTGATGGCTGTAGTGGGGGTGGCGGAGGCTGTGGTGGAGGATGCGGTGGATCAGAGGGCTCAGCCATTGAAGGCACACATTCATTTGACGGCAATGGCAAATGCCATTTACACCAAAAATTGTTTTAAGGGCGTAGCGACGGCACAGAGTCCAAATATGTTGTTGTGTCTCCGGAAGAACATGTGCAGGTGCCAGCAGAACAACAACAACAACAACCTTTGCCAGGTATTGATCGTGTTGCATCGACATCAAATAATGCTGATCAGTTAGTGATTGATTGCTTGTGAAATCAGTTGCACCGGCTGCCACGGAAGCGGCATCAGCCGAAAGCCCTGCCGAAAGCGCACCAGCTGCTCCGGTGCCATATGAGGGAGGCAGTGCGCAAGCTGCTGCTGTTGTACAGCCGGTAGAGCCGGAGCAGCAAACGGCTTCCGAATCCAACGGTTCGTAAAATTAAGCCGAAATCCGCAAAAAAAGTTAGGTAACCGAACAGCTGGTGCGACTGGAACATCATCGAAATCTGACGACAACGAGATCAGCGACGGAAGCAGCGGCGGCGGTGGCGGCATTGGCACTGGCACAGCAACGAGTGCCAGCATTGACCAGCGTCAACAACAAATGCGCCAAGCGCAGCGGCGACTGTACGCGTCGAAGGCGCTGTTGACGCCCGGGGCGGTGCCGGGAACGGCAGCACTGTGCAACAGTGCCGAACTGAGACAGTTGATGGACAGCCAAATGGTGCACGGCAATGCCAACGAGTCAAAGCGACGCATTTACGCACTGATCAACCGGCAACAGTTCACCGACGGTGTCGGCGGTGCGCAACGTCTGCTGGACGTGATCTGCGCCGACAGCATGTTCAGCTACCGGATTGCCACAGATCTGTTCTGCGAACATACCAAGGCAAATGTGACATGTTTTGTGTACCAACAGCAGCCATAAACACGGAGGAGAGAGAGAGAGAGAGAGGGGAGAAAGAGAGAGGGAGAGAGATGAATACAATAAGGCAACGATAAATGTTTTGCCAAATTCAAAACCAAAAAAACTATTAAATTAGTTCAAAAAGTGGCACGGTTTTAAAATGGCAGGGCTTTTTGCAACAAATTTCGACAAAAAAAAATCTGCAGTACACAATAATTAGTGGAATTTGGCACAAACAGACAATTAAGAGTTGGAAATGAAGAAGATTCGATAATTTTAGAAAAATAGTTTGCGATAATATTTGTCAACAAATTGTTTTAATCATATTTTTATTTTCCATTTCGCTTTTTCCCCGTTTGAAAAAGAAAGAGAGCGTTTTCATGTCCAGCCAAAACACCCTCCCAAAAAATTTCAATGATTGGAGAAAGCAAAAAAAAAAGTTCGGTCGTCGTTGCACGCCTTCGCAAACGGCGCCGCGCCATGCGGAAAAGGTGCGCAAATAGGCGTAACAAAAATGGATAGGCGGCGGCGGATCCATCAAGCAGCCGTTGTACTAAATGCCACAAAAACGCGGTTTCGTCGCCGATTTTGAAGTCACTGTTATTGTGCGCGGGGGGTCCCGCGCGGCATTTTACGGACGGACGAGTGGGGGGAAAGGAATGTGGGCGCTGTGGTTCATCCAACCATTGCCGATTTGACGACACTAACAAACAGCAAAAAGTGGGGGGGGGGGGATTCGTCCGTTTGAAAGTGGCAGCTAAACGATGACAGCCGATGGGAGAGGATGGAAAAGCATGGTAAAAGGTTGTGCGCGCAAAGTTTCACATTTGAAGAAAACACTGACCACCTGCGGCAGGTGGCAAAAGTCGACTCTGTACATATAAACATATAAAGTATTCCTATATCGCCAAAAGAGGGCTCATTTGTGGTTGTTTCCATTCCTTCCGAAAAAGGGCATCAAATTGGTCGTCTCCGCAAAAAATGTTGTTGCACATTCAATTGTTGCGGTTGCATTTGATTGTAATCATCATCATCATCATTGTCGGCATGAACATTCGTTGCGCGACAAATGCATTTTTGTTCGGCGGTGGCATCGGCGGATTTGGCGGTGCCGGCGGCAGTTGTTGTTGTGGTGGTGCCGGATGTTGCGGCGGAATGGGGGGAAGTGCCATTTGTGTCGCAAATTATGGCGGTGGAAGTTATGGCAGTGGAAGCTGTTGTGCCGCCGGTGGAAATTGTGGCGGTGGATGCGGCAGCGGTGGCGGCTGTGCCGGATGTTCACCAGCAGCAGGTGGTTGCGGAGGTGGAAGATGTTGTGCCGAAGGATGTTCCGGCGGGAATGGCGGATGTTCCGCAGGCAATTGCGGTGGTGGTTGCTGTGCCGGAGGATGTTCTGCGGCGGCCGGTGGGTGTGGCGGTTGTTCGCCAAACAGTGGTTGCACACGCGAATGCCGAGAATGCTCGTCGTCCGTTGTGGCCAATGCCGACGCCGGAGGTGGAGGCGGTTATGCACCACAAGGTACGGCACGCACACACACACGCCAGGGATAAAGGGGATCTGGATTATCCGGATATCTAAGTCCGAATGCCGGGCATTTTTCGACATCCGACCATCCCTGGCACGCAACCTCATAAGAACGTATATATTTTTCACACCACAGAGCCAAATGCCATTGCGCAAGAAATGGAGGATGAACAGTCCAGATACATCATAGTCAGCCCCATTGATCAACACCAACAACCGCAGCAACCGATTAACGCCCCGGGTAATAATGTACCACAGATTAATGTCCAGAGCACTGCCGACGAAAACTGTGGCGGTGTCGCGCAGCAACCAGTCGAGCAAATGCCGGCACCAATTCCGTATCCGTCGATGCCCGAGGCAATGCCAATGCCAACAACGCCGCAGGGTGATTAAGGGACGCAGTGCCAAAGTGCAAAAGAGTGTCTACGAAAATAAAGCCAACCACCTGCCCTCTAAATTAAAGTCCCATGGGCGGTCGTTAAAAAATATGGCCTCCCTAAATTAGAACACCATTTTTGGAGGGGTTAAAGAATAGAGCCCCAGGATGCTTTATTTTCGAAAATACGGTATAAACAAGATTTGGATTGAAAATTTAGAGTATCCGGCCACCCCAATGAGTTCATCGCCTGCCGAATACATGCAACCAATGCAGCAGCCAAACGGTGCCATCGGATATTATCATCGGGCGGCGGCAGTTGCCACCAAAAAATCGTCGCCACAGTCGTTTGCCGAATCGCTGCCAAACAATGGCGGAGAGGAGGACGGCACTGCAACAAACGCCGGTGTGTGCAACAGCGCCGAATTGCGACAGTTGATGGACACGCAAATGGTGGACGGTGACGCAAACGAATCAAAACGACGCATTCACAGCACGGCCAACCGTCGCACAACAATGACGACGACAAGCGCGAACAATGGTGAGAGACAATAAAAAGTCAACAAATAAATCTTATGGTCCGCGGGATGGGAAACGGGCATGGCAGAGACGAGGTCTGAACAGCAAGCGTTAGTTACACTACTGTATCCCAAAATAGAACCCCGGGGGGGGGCTTAACTGGGTGGGGAGTTTGAGACGAAGTCAGAAGAGCAATCGTTAGTTACTACCGTATTCCAAAAAAGAACCCCGGGGGGCTTAACTGGATGGGGAGGGGGATTTACAAGAGGCAGCCTTTATTTTACAATCTATTTTTGAGCCAGATTTGAAGCTGACACGTCGTCGCAGCAGCAGCAACCCATCAACTGATGCTGCTACTGCTCGGAGTGGTGGTGCAGCGACGGGGGCGACGACGACGGACAGCAGCAGCAGCAACGACAAAAATGGCCGTGGCATTGACGTGATCTGCGCCCCGGGCGTGTTCAGCTACCGCATCTCCACCGACCTGTACTGTGAGCACACCAAGCGCAACACAACATGTTTTGCCTTCCTGCAACAGCCGTTGTTGTTGTACTATGTACAGTGAGTTGTTGTGCGTGTGTGTTGTAGATGAACACATGCACAAAGGCACAAGCGAAGGAGAGGACCGACAAACAAACAAACAAAAAAGAGGGGACGGATGCGTGGACAAACAAAATGCACAGAAATATTAATCAAATTTTTTGAAAATTTTATCCAATCCATTTGATGAAAAACAAATGCAAATTCTCGACCCGTATTGTGTAACTAACACAAACAACTCATTCTTCTATCGCAGCACAAATAAACACTTTTAGACTCGCCTTTTTTCGGGGAGGAAGTTTAGTTGGATGGTTTTTACTCGCCGAATTCGGTGTGATTTTGCCAGGCAGATTCAACAAGTTTTATCTGCCGAATTTGGTGGGATTTACCCACCGATTTGGACCATCCAAAAATTTCGCTAAACCCAAGGGTCGCGAGTTCGATTCCGGCCGGGGGCTGTCATATTTGTGCACATTGCCTCCCCCAACGCCCTTCCCAGCCCCACAACTTACGCGACCACGTCATTGAGTGTCACACTGTTGTTGAACGCCACTTCGCGCGTTGTGCTGCGGTACAACACCAGCGGCACAGTGCCGGAAATTGTCACATTTCTGCCAAGCCCAACAATGTCTGTCGACCAAGGCTTTAAATTTTTGAATTTGTTCGACACGACATTTGATGTTCATATCAGTACCAAAGAATTTTGATTTAAATTAATGGAATAAAATTAATAGTAAATAGTCCAAATTTTTGGCAGAGGGCATAGGGGTTTCCCGGAGGGCTGCAGACCTCCCTCCCAAGCCCCCTTTGGGTACGCCCTTGCTGATTAAAGACACCCGAAATTGTCGAACTCCCCTATCAACATGCGGAAAATCTCCCACGCGAAAAATTTTTCTTGATACGCCCTTGTTCCCCCCCTGCCCAACCCTCAAAGGGCAATGTACCGCTACCTGAAATTTGGACACAATTGTCACGCTGATGTTGGTCAGGTCCACCGGCAGGTAATTGCCGCTGGTCACATTGATGCAATTCTGATGACAAAAAAATAATTGTATTGTATAAGGCGTCCGTAAAATTCAGTACCCGTTGCTTTATCAATTACAGTCCAAGAATTGAATTAGAGTCGTTTAAATTTAAATCGAAATCGAACAATTAACGTCCCTCAAAACTGTGTGACAACATTTCTATTTCTAGTCTGTTTCAAGGTGCCAAACCATGGCCGCAAAATGAGGGGGGGGGGGGTTAAATTTGGAGAAAAAATTACCAAAAAATTGAAATCGATGAATGACAATGTGTCGTTGTGAGCGGTTACATTGACCAGTTCAATGGGTGTCCGATCACTGTTCAGCATCACAGTGCGCGGCATTAACAGAAACAGCAGGGACAAGCCGACAAGTACGCACGCCGCCACCCAACCGGAAACGATCAGACAACTGAACGAATGAATGATAAAAGTCCATTATATAGAAATTTTTCGTGGGGGACACATTCCCGTAGCTTTACTTGTCACAAATTTTTTGGGGGAGGGGACGAAAGGGTTCGGCAGCCGCGGCATGCATTCCCAAGTAATGTTTTGGCTCGAATCAGAGCCACAAAAACAATGTAAAAACCCATGATCCTGATCCTATTGCCCTATGCCCTCCGGGTGAGGGGGGGGGGGGGGGGGGGGGGGGGGGGGGGGGGATAAAAAAAAAGGTTGTACGTTTTCTTCGGCTTCAACCGTTCATCATTGACAGGAATCAGTGCGACGAGAGTGCTCTCCAATTCCTTCGGGATCAGACCGGTGCCGTTGCAGGATGGGCAGGGCACCTGTGCAATTATTTTTAGCAAGGCAGCATCAAATGCTCTTTTTCAAATTTTGCTTACGGATCCCCGATGCAATTCCGTGTAATCCGACACAATGGAGCCGGCCCGGCTTGAGCCTTCCGCGCGCAGTGCCGTCGTTGACGTCTCGTCATCGGGCACCGAAGCGTGTGTTCGTCTACCGAAAATGGATCGTCCCAGAGCGGTTCGCCTAAAAGTGCGAGGTAATGATGACCAAGAGGTATAAGTGAAGACGGATGGCACGACAACGGCTGTTTTTTGAGTTTGTTTAAATGCCAAATTTGTTACCGATTTTTTTTCTAAATCGGTGGGCACAAGGAGAGGCTAAACCTCAGACCTAAGAAAACCCAGGTTCAATGCCTATAAACAATGTCAATATACGAAAAAAAAAATTTTTTTTTGCCTGTCCCTAAATCGAATAAAATAACTCACATCCATTTGCATTTTGCGCACAAAGTGGCAAACGGTTTGTTGTCCATCTCTGCATTCATTTGACCAAATGGTGGTGTCACGTGACTCATCAACAATTACACAGAAACAAACATCACACGTCCCCGACGGCTTTGTGCGGTGCCAAAACAGCAAATCGAAAAAAACGGGGCGCTTCGCTCGGAGGGTTAACTGATTCGGTTGGAAGAAGGGCGCCTCTATTTCAATGCCTTGATAAATCCGGAAAAAATTAAAGAAATTTAAATATCAATGCACTGAAGGGATTCGAACTTCAAATTAAAATTTGCAAAACATTTTTTGGTGGCAATCGCACGAACCACTAGGCCAAAATTCAAATCTTTTTGTCGACAGAGTTCAAAATCGAGCGGTTTTGTTGAGCATTCGGCGTTTTGGTCAGCAGAATTTGTTGGGGTTTTTGTTTCGTCCGAAAATTTTTTACTATTTTAATAAGTTGGCACTTAAATGTAACTTTTTTCTGGAATGCTGTTGGACCGTTCCTTGGGATTTAATTGTGCTATCACTAACTCAACCTCCTGTTATACATTTCAAGGCTACCATTTTCATTCCTTCACCGCTTTTAACAATACAACTAACCAAAAGCCATGCCAAATCAGGTTAGAATGGGCATGAATACAGTTTAATGTTTGGGGATTTTTTTGGGAACTCAATTTGCTTTCGATGCGAAACCTTCCGCCAGAACTTTTGTTTGAGATAGCCCAATGTGTGCGGGCTGAAAATGGATGGCAAAGTGTTTGCGCTTCGTCGAGGACGCTTCAAAATTTTCTCACTCCTTTGATGAAAAAATGGGTTGAAATTGGAATTGTTGTAAGAATTCCGGGGCAGGGATGTTGGGACTGAAGTTGAAAGTATTTCCGTTCATAGACCAACTTCCAAGTAATTCATGCAAATTCATTGCGTGGCAAAGATGGTGGAATGTGGTTGTCACCAATCGCGGCACAGGCTTTCACTGTCGCAGAACAAGTCTGTTGAGATTTGAGGACAAGTGCTTAAAATTTGATCTTCTGGTTCCATGTGTTGTGGAATTTCTGAATTGTTACCCCGCCCCAAAAAGATTTTCAAAATTCGTAATTAGAGATTTTCAAGGTCACATTGATCTATAATATGATTTTTGTTTTGACTTTAAACAACTCCAAGCGTCGCTGTGTAGGATGATTACTTTTAGAGTTCGGATTTTCAAATTTGACAAGGCCGGGCCGGGCTGACTTTTTCAAAAACAGCAAGGTTCCGGGCCCTGCCGCCGGGTTGCCGGGCCTTGTAAAACCTTGTACCGGGCCCGGCCTTGTCCGAACTCTAATTACTTTTTCCATAGAGAGAATTTCCAATTTTTTCTCTTTAGGATGCCAAACGAATTGCCTACCATTTAACGAAATTTTTGGATACCGGAGTTGGCCAATGTTTTGAAATCATGCCAGAGAACAAATTACTTGCTTATGAGATGAAACGATTCATCGCAAACAATATACCTGGTGCGCTGTCAACTGTTAAGTTTTAGAAAAGTTTATTTTTTTATAGTTTCCGTATGAAATCAATTCATTTGATCAATTTAGCCTAAACAGCATAGTGCCTCTGAATCAGCTGTTCGTGTGAGTCAAGTGGTGAAATTTCATTTTTCAAGCTTTTTTAATGAAAGAGCAATTAAGCCGCACAAATACAAAGATCCTGAGGCTCGCCTTGGTCTGGCGGCGATTTCTTCCACCATCCCGCAGCGCACCGACCGTCTTGCTATCCATGCCGGATCCCCTCACAACCTTCGCCAGTCACACAGTCGTCTTGCGCTCCCTTCTGACAATCGTGCGACGGTCGCTGATCCAAACAATTCCTCATCTACCCCGTCACACTCTCGACGTCAGAACACCTCTGCCCGCAAGAGCACGTCGGCCAAGATTACGATGGCCCCGCGGCGCTGGATTTGATGTCGTTGTTTCTCTACCATTTAACAATTATGTTTATGTGTGACTTTCTTTTTGACTCAGGGCTGCAAGTCCTTGCGTTTTATAATGCCTGTGTTTGCCTTTTTCGCGATTTTCATGCCATAATGCCTTTTTTGACATTCGGTCCTTTTTGGTGAACATGAATTTAGTTGAATCTTTTTCGTTTACTCATGTATGAACCATTAAATAATAGAGTTCGGACTGGGCCCGGTACCGCCTGGTGATTTTTGGAAAAACCCGGGTTGACAGGGTTGGGAGCGGCCGGGCCAGGTTGTTTTTAACCCGTCGAATTTCGTTGCATCATAGGAAAAAAAGTTGCCCGTTTTGTCTTATGCACCATTTTCGAATTGTAATTCACGAAAAAAAACCATGGTCTAAATAGTCACTTAACTATTCTTTCTATGTACATTGTTTGGCTTCGGCTTTGCTTTAATGAGGGTACTGGCGCCCAAACTACCCAGTCCCTTTTTGGTGACATGCGCACGGACCACGGCAAAAATTCAAATCTTTATTTTCGTTAGAACACAAAATCAAGCGGCTGTATTGAGCACTCGGTGTTCTAGCAAGAGAATTTTGAAAATAAGCTGTGAAAAAAAGGACTAAATTTTGTTAACAAAACAGTTATTTTCTTCCAAATTTTTCCCGGCGGAGCCTATCGGCACCGCCAGACCCCGCATAAAATTTGATTTTCTGTTTTCAAGCCCATAAATTGCTCAAAAAAATTGTTGGTGGTGAGAAATATGTCGTAAATGCTGATATTGTTGAATAAAATGCGAAATTAGGCCTCAAAATAATGTTTTAAAAAATGTTCTTATTTTGGACCCCAAAATCTTATTTTTGACCTTTGTTCCCTTATTTCAGAAAAATTTCGATGGCATCTGTGTTAGACCGTCCCTTGGGATTTAATATTATGTAAGTTGAATGCATTTTTGTTAAGCCATTTTCATCGACATGAATAATATTGTCAATCAACGGATCTTCCAAGCACAATTTTTAAATTTTGCCTCAACCTCATCACGATTTCTGAGTTTTACACAATGCAAGCAGTGGCAACCCTACGAAAACGAGAGATACTTTGAGCCAGGACAAGAATTTTGGGACCGTGGCAAGCACATTATGACCTACGAGTTTAGACGAGCAGCGAGGCGATATCGCGAGGCAAAAAATTTTTGTTTAAAATTTTAACAATTTTTTCCACATATTTTCCAGGCTAAATATGATGCATTCCGTCGCCGATATCCATTGGCACACATGAAGCGGTGTGTCAATGATTATGAGTTGCTTCCAATGCATTGCGAGTATTTGATTGTTGGCGGTGGTCTGTCCGGCTCAGCGGCCGCCTTTTGGATCAAACAGGCCTTTCGCGACGAAGACTTGACGGTCACTGTGCTGGAAAGCACTGACAATGTATGGCAAGCCGTTTGCGTAATCGTAAAGCTGGTTCCCCCCCCCCCCCTTTTTTGAGAAATTTTTTTTTCGTTATTTTCCATGAAGATGATGTTTCCATGGGTTGTCCTAGTCGCTGGCTACGAGTCTGGCATCCATTTCATCTATTTCTGAACTTCGGACATGAATTTGAAAGAACTCTAAAATTTTTTGAATTAATTTTGTCTTTATTTAATTCACGCCGATGCACCAAGATATTGTTTACAATTTATAGTACAATATATATATTTTGTGCATAATGAGTGTTTTGCCTGTCGGTTTCAGTTCGCCAAAACGCGTTCCATGCTGGGCACCGGTGTGATCAGTCAGCAATTTTCTGTGCCCGAAATGATCGATTTGGCGTTGTACTCCGCTGAATTTTTACGCCATGCTGGAGAGCACCTTAAAATTTTGGGTCGGTAACAAATTTTTGAGAAATTTTCAACATTATAAATTTTTGTTAACGCCATTTTTTGAATCATTTTTAGACAACGAACCCCCGGACATTCATTTGTTGCCGGTTGGCGTTATGCATTTGGCACGAACAGAGGAGGACGCCGAGCAGTTCAGAAATGCATGGAAACTCCAAGTGTAAGTAAGGGTTTTTTGCACAATTATGTCTGACTTTGTGCCCATTTTGGACATTGCCTTTTTTCAAGGGATCGTGGCGCTAATGTACTTCTGACTGGCAAAGAGGAATTGCGTAGCAGATTTCCGTTCATGAATTTTGACGACATCATTGTGGGAACACTTGGTATATTTTAATACAAAAACGAGGGCCTCATAAAAAGTACTGAATAACCTCGTCGGTCGGGCCGAAACACCCCCGGGACAAAAACCTCATCCATTTTTCCTCTCTTTAAGGTGGGCAATACTCACTTTACCAGAAAAAGTTGTAA
Source organism: Heterodera carotae (assembly GCA_024500135.1). Taxonomy (NCBI): domain Eukaryota; kingdom Metazoa; phylum Nematoda; class Chromadorea; order Rhabditida; family Heteroderidae; genus Heterodera; species Heterodera carotae. Next base: position 10,636 of record JAKKIK010000143.1, read on the forward strand.
TACCGGAATCCAATTCTTTTTTTTTACCACGATAAAATAAGTTGATGTTTTTATTTATTCCGTGTCCATTTGATTTTTGACAATTTTTTATTTGTGTGTTTAGGACTTGAAAACGAGGGAATTTTTGACACTTGGCAATTGTTGGCGGCTTTGCGCGAAAAAAACATGACGTTGGGTGTCCGCTATTTGAAGGGTGAGATGGAGGACATTGTTACGTACCGGAACCGGGGCATGCAAGACCATGGACGGAAAAGTACGCAAGAAGCGGACGCGGCGGAGCAGTACATGCAAACCATCCGTGGGGCCATGGTGAGTGCCATCTTCTTCCTCCTTACTCAACAATTTCAAAGTGCGTTTTTTTGGCACGCATTTTTTCTGAGTCAAAATGTCAAGGGCATAAACCATCACTTAGCATATATTTCGAGTGGTTAACTCAAATTCGGTAGGGGGTCTGTTTTTGAAAACGTCGAATGTGAATAGGGACACTGTGCCATTTCTATTTTTTTTAGCTAGAATGCCGAACCCGTAAAGTTTTTTTTCTTTTATAAACACCCACCGAATGATGGCGTTACTTAGACTTATTTTGAATCCGAACCCGAATTTTGTTACTACTATTTTGTTCAGGTAAGACCTCAAATGACTGGCGCAACTCCTCGGCCGATTAAATGCTTTAAACTCGTTGTACGTGCATGGGTGGTGTTTAAATTAGTTTTAGGAGGAATGTAAATTTCATTTTGGATGCAATTAGCTTATGGCTAAATTGGAAAAAAAAGTGTCTACCATGTGTTTTTCATTCAGAATGCCGCCGGACCATGGGCTGGTGAGGTTGCCAAGCGTGCGGGAATCGGTCTATTTTTATTTTGACAATGTTAACGGGATAACCGCCTTGTTTCTAAATCAAATTATTACAAAGCAAAATGCATTGATTTGCATATACATTATTACGAAAAAAAATTTAGTTCTTTTTTTACAGGAGAAAAAGGCGGCTTAATGAGTGTGCCGTTGCCCATCATTTGCACGCGTCGTACAAATTTCCTTTTACATGCGCCGCAAGTGCCTGTGTTGCAAATGCCAATTCTGATGGACCCGAGCGGCTTTTTTTGCCGTCCGGACAATGTCGGGCACAGTTATGTGTGCGGACGAACACCTACAAAAGTTCGTTGCGTGCTTTGGGATATCTTGAGTAATTTTGATTCTCTCAAAAACGTCTATATTCGAGTCTCCCTGAATTCCTGGTCCCGGTTTTATATTAAATTAGAGTCTCGGCTCTCGCCTAAATTCGAGTCCCTGAATTTATGGTCTCGACCAGTCCCTTAAATTAGAGTCTCGGGTTGAGCCTAGATTTGAGTCTCTGGGTACCTCTTGGTCTCGAGTAAAATTCTATCAGTTTCTTCCGTCCTGTAAATAATTCGGGACTCATGGATTGGTGGTCAACCATTTACACAGCAAGTCGCAATTTTGCAGAAAGATGCCGTCAAAATGAGGGGTTCAAAGCCGGAAGATGATCCGCCAATTGATTACAACGACTTTTTTGAGCAAGTTTTTCCCGCCCTTGTCCAACGGGTGCCTGCATTTCGCGATGCAAAGGTCAGTTTCCTATAGGGGAGACACAGTTATGTGTGTGTGTCGTGCATATTATTTTTGAATCGAAAAAAAATAATCAAAATTGACTTGGGGTTTCGAGTGTCTGTTTGGATGTGTAATTTAATTATAACCATAAAATTAAAAATTTGGACAGTCTTAAAGCAGAACTTTTGAATCTGTTTTATTTGATATTCGACCTTTTGGGATAGCCGATGAAATGTGCTCATTGTCGTCTTTTCTTTTGTGAACTCGAAACTTTTTTTTTTGTTGCAATTTTTGTCCCATTTATTTACGCCTTCTACCTTCACTTTTCACGCGTCAAGGTGATCAATGCTTGGCACTCGTACGAAGACTTCAACACATTTGACAATTTGCCGGTGATCGGGGAGCATTTGGCGCACGAGTCATTTTACAATCTGTGCGGCTTCGGCGGCTACGGGTCACAGATGGCAATTGGGGCCGGCCGAATGTTTGCGGAGCGCATGTTCGACTTGGCCTATTCGACGGTCAATTTGCGAAAGTTTGACATGCGTCGCATTATGCAGGGCCAACGATTGCACGAGCAGTTCAGATGCGTCTGATCAGGCGCGAACATTTAGGACGGACAATTTGTTAATTTCTTTTATTTTTTTTATGTCAAAATATATTGTATTTGTAATAAAATTTCGCATTCACTTCGTTTTCAAACGCTGAATTTAAAACGTGCATACTTAAATTACATTTTGGTGTTTGATTTCAAATTATGAGTATATGAATATAAAAGGCGGTTTTCGAGGTGCTGAAGCTGCCCTCGGTTTCGGTTGGTTTGTACCAAATCCTTCGGGATTTTGGTCAAGGTTAACTAAGGCGCTTTTTTCACTCTCGGACCAAAACGCTAATTACCGTTTGTTACGGTAAACAAATCTAAAAAGAAAAGATCGTTTTATTCCCGCGCTAATGCCTACCACGATTTTATAGAAAAATAAAAATTTTGGTGCAAAATGGCTGCTGAACGGCGCTTTGTGACATGGAAGCGATTGAGCCCGGAGGACGAACTGAAACCGATCGCCAGCCCTGCTGGTAATGGTGGTGATCAATCAACGGAACGCCGAAGTGATTGGCGCGGTGCCGCGCCGCCAATCCCACGGGACATTGTGGCGGTGATTTTTTGCGGGCTAGTAACAATGCGAAGAAGCATTGGGCAATGAATAGTCAGTCTGAAATGGGACATTTTAGCGTGCTAGTTCAACAAATGAAGAAATGTCGCGGGCCCAGGTGGCCGCGCGGAAAATGGCCGGCAGTCCTTTGATTCCAGCCGGAATGGTAAAATTTTGGTTGTAAATATGGTTGGTCATGAGTCCAGATATCTGGCCCTACTTCCGAACCTCTAACCAAAAAAAGCAATTTTACGGTTTTACAACATTTGCACTTTCGACTTTTTGTTAGACTTTTCTGGTCCGGGATTCTAGATCGCAAATCAGCTGATACCTCTGCTGTTTGTTTCATTCCGTTTGGTAACAGATTGCCACTGTCGCTGCTCTGGGGATGATGGCTGTGTCGATGGCCAAGCGTGATTCGTTGGCATTGCAAAAGTACGCGCGCTATCGTATCGCGGCACAGGGATTCACTTTCTGCTCCCTGATGGGCGGCACATGTTACTACTTGAAGCAGTCGGAAGGGGATGAAGTCGTTCGACATAAAGATGAATTGTTCCTGTAATTGATGCTTCTTTTTTTTTATCTTTCCGTCATATTCAGCATGTATTTTCTCGTGGTGCTCATGAGTCTCGAGTTTGTCCCTTGGGGGTTGTCTCGAGATCTCACAGTCCAAGGGCTTAAATCTGGGTCTCGAATTTCGTCAACAAGTTTCGGTCTTGAGAAATTTTTTGAGTCGAACACACTCCCTCGGGCTTAAGTCTGTGTCTCGATTCTCGGCACCAAGTCTTGGGAAATTATTTGACTCTATATCTCGGCACCAAGTCTAGGTCTTGATTTTCGGATTTCAAGCATTATTATGTATTTTGAGATGCTTTTGTGGTGTTATTTGCTAATCATAGGAAGAGTTTAAAAATTATAATACATTTATTGCTGTTTGAGTCAAGAAATGACTATCGGTTCGAATGTAAAATGTGGTAAACCGCTTCAAACGCAGATGTTTTGTCAAATAAAAAGGTTTGGGGGGCTTAAGCTAGCTATAATAGCTTAATTGGTTCCGAATCCGATCGAATTCCTAAATGTGCAGGTTTTTTGATTCGACCAAATGATTGGTTCGCTGTTTTACAGACTTGGTAATTAAACTTTGGCATAATGTATGGCATTTTGTCTTCCCCCATTCACATTTTTTTTCCCACTTGGTCTTTGTGTTGGATTTGCGCTGACAAATAAAATGGTTGTGTTTTGAGCAGAACACTTGCTTCAGGAACAATTTTCGTAAAAATCAACGACTTAACATTTGTGAAGGAAATCATTACACGCAAATGCTTCATGGGTTGGTTTTCTTCGCTATTTTTCTTCAAAAAAAAATTGTTCATTTTTCGATTAAACAAAAAAAAAACGCCGAGCGCTTTTGCTTATACCAGCGCTCCGTGTTTTAGCTTTTTAAATTTGAATTTGCGGCTCTATGACTAAAGCACAAAAAAACACCTGCGAATTTCATTAGCATTTTTAGCGAATGTTCAAGAGTTTTGTTATTTGCTTGAAGGCAAACATCAAACTGAACTGTGCACCAGTGAACATGACGAGCAGCAACCGTTGGTTGACCCGTCTTTTTGTCCAATGGTTCAACAACGGCGGCCGTCCATTGAGTTGGCTGAACCTGCCGCCGAAGCTTCCACTGCCGCTACCACTGCTAACGTAGAGCATGGGTACCATGTGGTGAATGAAGCGCAACATCATCAACAAGTACGTCTAGTTGGCCATATAAAATAGAGAGGGGCGGCATTCCCTCCCCCTCCTCCCCCACCCTAAAAAACAACAATTCGTTGTCGAAATTAGCAGTTTTATTTAACCAAAAGCGTTTGCATCAATTTTTGCATATTTTTTTTTGCCTGGGTTTGAATTTCCATCTCGTGAACGAATTTATTAAATTTAGTTGGGTTTTTTCTCAGAATTGTTGACAATGAGTCACTTTTGGCCATCAACATTTTCAGTGTTCGTCGTCGTCGTCCAATGTTTTGACCACCGATGATTTGTCAGAGGAATATGCTGTTGAGGTGGAGGAGTTACACGGCACTGTTGTCCTTGGTCAGGATGGACAATTTTACGTGGCACTGAACACGGCAGAAACAAATCTTGCGGACGGAGAAGACATTGGTTTGTATCACTTCTGTTGTCAATATCTCTTAAAATCTGATCAATCCGAATACGTCGGACAATTGTCCGAATCATTCAATCCACAATTCTGACAAAACTGGCACCAAACAAAAGTAATCCCCCCTCCCCTCAAATTTCAGTTCTCGAACAGTTTGGTAGCGTTTTTGTCACACAGAACGGGACGGACGGGGCGCAAACGTTGGTGTTCGATGACACTGCTGCTGGTGGTGGCGGACGACATGGCAAAGCGGTGGCGCCGCCGCAATTGACAGCATTGGCAGAACAGGACCGTCATGGGTTGCACAGCATGGCACAACAAAGTCTGCGATTTAAGATCCCGCCAAAACTTTTGGCGGTCATTTAATTCATAATGGAAGCTTTGGGAAGGGATGAATGAAGTTACAGGGTGTAAAAGTAGTTTAACTTTGAACTAGAACTCCTTAAAAAAAGAAAAAAAAACTTAAAAATGTAGGGTTCAAACAAAAAATTTGTTTGGTTTAAATAACTTTCCCTTTCATCACAGCAGCACCATTTGTGCACCGTGCCCAACCCTCTGCTGACAACATTGGGCAACAACAGCAATATCATCATGAACAACAACAACAACATTTGGTTGTGCCGTTGTCGCCGGCAGTGTACGACGCAGCAGTTGCACAACGGCAAGTGGAATCGTTGGGCGACGAGTGCGGTCATGACAACAACATTGTCGACTATGAGTACCATGGTAGGTGATAGCGGGCTGCTGCTGTGGGAACAACAGCAGCAGCTCTTCAGCATGGTCAGGCGGGGTTGTCGGGTTGAAACTGAGCCGAAAAAAGCAAATAGTCGATTAAAAAAAATTTCCGACGAGGTTTGGGCGGTTTCCGGAGTCTGAGCCAGTTCATCAGCGACATATTCAGGGGTGAGGGTATTTGACCTTCGAATGGTGGTGTTTCTGGATTTGTTCGACTCCTGAATATTCCAAGATTCTTAGAACGACTCTTGAATATTCCAAGATTCTTAGAAAGCGATAATCTTGGGCGGGTGACTTAATCCAGGTCCAATATTCTTACCATGGCTCCTTTACAATGGTGTCCGCACCACTTTTTGTCCAAATGTTTTGTCGTCGTCAGGTGATTCCCCCGGTGGGCAGCGTCGCTCGCGCGTGTTTGGGCGTTGTCGCTGCGCCGAGTGTGGTCAAACGTTTGTGAACATGGCCCGCCTGGAACGGCATTTGTCCGTGCATCAGCAGTATGGCCACTATTTGTGTCCGCTGTGTGGCAAAACATACAAGTAAATATATAATGCAGCCAAATACCACGGGGAGAGTGAATACGCTTTACATTTATGTAGCCCTGGAGTTGGCAGAATTTTAAAATGTCCAAAAGGGTGACAATTGTGCCATTTTTTCGATGCTTTTATTGTTAAAATATTTTCGATAAAATTGGTGCTTTCTTTTCAATTCTCGTTCGGCTCAGGTACGAGTACAATTTGTTCTTCCATTGGCGCAGAACCTGCCGTGACATGAACGAGCTTCTTTCGCAGGAGGAGCGCAAAGTTGACCGATTTTGGCGCATTTTTCAAAAAATTTTAAATGATATACGCAAAATGGAGTCGTGCCGATATATATTCATCCCCACATGTTTGTCCATTCCATTTTAGGCACTTGAAATCAATGCGTTGCGCCAGCTGGTTGAAGAAATTGCGCAAAAAAAGCGTACAATTGGTCCGCTCGTGTTGGACGATGAAACTACCGCGGCGAAAATTACGGTGCCATTGTCGCCATCGCCGCCCATGCTAAGGCACAGCGATGCCTACCAACAACCGCAACAGACATTGGTCGACAAAACGTTGTCCAGCAAATTGACGATGGCCAATCTGTTCGGTTTGTGACCTTTTTGGTGCTTTTTTTCTGGGAGAGCAAGGCGGATCCTAAACATCCAAAAAAATGCCCGGAAGCGGGAAAGTGAAATAACGGTTTACAATTAGTTTTCCCCTCTTGTGGACGTTTGGTCCCGGGGTTTTCGACGTGTGCATTTTGTGGTGTGTACAGATCGGGTTTGATTTCTACCCCCTGATCTCTGATACCTTATTTAAATCTCAAACAAAAATTTGAGTCCGACTAATTATTTGCACCTTTCTCACCTAGGTGACAAGTTGGCTGTCTGCGAGCTGTGTGGCCTGACGGTGTACAACCAACATTTGCCCGTCCATCGGGCGGTCCATCGCGGCGCGCGGCCGGTGGACGGCCAAAGTGTTGGCGGTGCGTTCTTTTGCAACCTGTGCGGTCTGATGTTCCGTACCAATGCCAACCTGGTCAGACATTGGCGGACCGGATGTGCCACAATTCATGTCAGTCGACAGACAACAACCGCACAAATCCGGGGCCTTTTTTGGTTTTTCCCATTTGGTTTGGAATTCAAGTACCCGCAGTCATATCATGGAAAGAAAAAGACCATGCCAAACAACAAAACATTTTGCATTTGAATCACACACACCGTGCATTTTTTTTTAATTCTCAATATTTAGGCAAATTTGCCCGACCGTTGCGACATTGCAATGGACGACGCTGGCCTGAAGCAAATGGTCGTTGATTTGCTGCAAAAATTGACATATAAAGGTGAGTTAAAATTCGCATAGTTCCTCATTTTGGCTTGAATTTTTGCCCACAAACTTGCAGAAACCGTTGTGGTCAGTACGCTTAATGATGACCACATTTTTGATGATGGAAGTGATCATTATGTTGACGATGATATTACACAACAGCAGCCAACCACTTCTTCTCATCCGCAGGTGTTTAGGGTTGATTGACGATTAAGGGCAAATCTTTGAAATTAGGACACTTGGCGGACACCAGTATAATTCTATAAATTCAGCCGAATCAACAACAGCAGCATTTGTTCAATCACAACACCCGTTCCCGTTCTTCCACCAGTCACAGAAGGCCACCGCCAGACCATCGGTTTGAGACTGTTTTTTCAACAGCGGCATCGGCCGACATGGTCACCAATGACCAAAGGCAGCAACAACGACAACAGGCCAATACTAATAGTGCTCCACCATTGCTATTAGATGAGCAGTGGGCACGGGCTGAGGTACGTGTGTGACATAAGACATGATATGTTATGGAAAATCTGCACCTATCCGGGATACCAGAGGCTGAATTTTTGACTTTTCTGGAAACCGGAAATCCTGTTTTTCTTTAAATGCGGTACTCTGGTACTTTTTTGAAATGAACCTGAGTTGTGTACTTTTTTCCGGCATTCAGTTACATCCTGCCTGGTATGTATTATGGGGGAGGGGCTTTTTTTTGTTGCGCTGAAGCAAATTAAACAATTTTCATAGGGCATATTTTTTGCTGACGATTTTTTGGACGATGCCGCCCACGCGGATGGTGACTACAACGCCGGCGGTGGTAGCGACAGCAGCGCGTTGTTGCAGTTCAATGCGGACGGACGGTTGGTCAACGCGATGGAGGAACAACACCAACAACATTGTTATTGTCCACCACCGTTGTCGACGCAGACCGCAACAATTATGGGACGACGACGGGCAATGCCGACGGCATTGGCTGCTGATGTGCCGACAACAACAGCGATTACATCATCAGCCGTGCCTGTACAACACCAACAACAACACGGAGCGCTTCCGCAAGCAGTTCGGGGAATGGACAATGGCTGCGAGTCGCAGTGGGTCCAATATGCCCAACAGTCGGTACAATGCAGCGAATGCTTCCGGTAATGGGGTCAAAACTGGTCATTGAACGGGGCTTTGTTTGCTTGCGAAACAACTCGCCCCTCCTTTACCCCGCCATCTAGATAAATTATGGCATGTACATATCTTGGTTGTTCGCCAAGCTCATATCCAGAAATTTTCTGGGGAAAGAACATTTCTAATTTTTTTTTTTGATGGAATTTATTCCTTGGGATTGGGTTAGATGAAACCAAACTCGTAACTATTTTCCACCTTCCTTTTCAGCTCCTTCTCCTCTGTCCAACGACTGGAAAAGCACATGGCCGGCACGCACTGTTCCTTCGGCACACATCACTGTCTGTTGTGCGGCAGTCGGTTCAAATACGACTACAACTTGCTCTTCCACTACCGACAAGTGTGCCCGTACACGCTGAAGTTGCTCAGCCAAGAGAGGCGACAGCAGGTGGGAGATAGACTAAAAAAAGCTCATGATTTGACATGTACTCTAATAAATCGAACTATTTTTACAACAAATTGTGGGATGTTTCCCCATTGGCACATCAAATGGGTTAAAAAGTTCGGGTTTTCAAATTCGACTTGTCAACCCACTTTGTCCAAAATAGCTGGAAGCGGTTGACCTGAAAAAGACGGTCCGACGAATTGCCTCCAATCCGGCACATCTGCTGCCCGTCCTGCACACGTCCGTCCTTGTGCCAATGTCTGTGCCGCCAACGGTTTCTGGTGCCGCCAGTTTACCCCATGCACTTTCTTCTTCGGCAACCATGCAACAACAATCGTCCGCGTCCTCCTGGTCCAACTTGTCATGGCATGATGGTGACGCCGCAAACAATGGCACCGGCACCTCTGTGGAGGGAACTGCGACGGCTGCTTCTTCTTCCGCCACTCAGCAGCCACAGGAATTGCCGTCTCCTTCTACCGCCTCATCTACGACGTCGTCGACTCGCCCTGAGCTCGGCGATTCCGTGATTCGGCGTCAAATGATGAAAAAGGTGCGAGAATCAACTGTTTACCTAACTCTCCGTCCGGCTTTTGTGCCAAGATTTACCCGTTAAATTGTTTAAAATGCCTGTTCCCATAAGCCCGTATCCGTGACTCCGAAACGTGGATTAATTTTTCGACAACATGGAAAACAATTAATTAAAGATCATCCAAAAGCACGTGAAGAGCAGAGTGCAGTGCTCGTCCGCTGCAACGCCTTCTTCCCATCTCAGTCTTCCGCAGCAACTGTTGCAGTCCATTGATCGCCCAAATTTGCCCGATGGGGCGCAATGTCCAATTTGTTGTTAGTTATTGATTTCGGGGGAGGGGGGGGTGTCCTTTTGGTTACGGGCTGAATTCAACCAAAATAATTGGGTGTTACTGACGAGAACCGGACGGGATTCCGTTTGGTTCCGACCCTGGCGCACGGAAAATAATTTTGACAACATTTTGTGCAAAGAACTTGCTTTCCTTGGTTGTTGTTTCTCATATCCTTCGTTCTCGGACGGATTATTCTAACTAATAATATGATTGGTCACCAATATCCCGTTCTCTGTCAGCAATTGTCTTCTACGGGCTGAAGGTGTTGGTGCGTCATCTGCGGGCTGCCCATCCCAACGAGTCATCCGTTTGGGAGCGTACTCTGTGCACGTTGGGCCAAGATGGCAACAAATCGACGGACACGACACAATCGTCCGCGTCGACAAAATTGTGTCCCAGTCGACTGTCCTCTCGTCATCATCGAAAACGAAGTAGATTTGGAGTTATTTTTCGTTTATTCTGATCTGTTTGCTTTTCTTTTTTCAGTTCATGAAGCGAGTGAGGAACAACAACCGCCGCCACTGCTTGAAGTTGTTGTTGATCACACAACCGCACCGGAGGTGGCGCAACAGCAGCAAAGTTCCCAAGGCAAACGGTGAGCCGGGGGCGCGCGACTTCACAATAAGTGAACACCCTTTTTGTTTTTTCAATTTTCATGGTCCCTTTTTACCTTTTCCTATACTAAACTATTTTTTGACCCGCTCAATTAGGTTTTCTTTATTGGAGGGGGTAGACGGGTTTTTCCCTAAAATTTTCAAGAGTTCGGAATGTTCGGTATCAGATTTCCCGGTATTCTGTTCTGGTACACGGCCGGAATTCGGTTCCGGTACCTGGTACCCAAAAATACTTTGACTTGCTCGGTGTCGGCGGCGGTACCACCGAACATCTTTAGTAAGCATGCGGCAACATTTTTTCATTCTCTTCTAGCATCACCTCTGGATAGACAGACGGAGATTGAAATAGTTCAGCAGTCCATCCACAGACAGCAACAAACAACAAAAAAAAAAGGCTGACAAAAAAGAGTGATTGATTGGCTGTCTGATTGCTTGCTCTCCCCTCTGTGATGAAAACGATGATTGAAAGCCGTCTTACTTTTTTGTTTCGATATTTTAATAAACAATTATTTTTAAAATTTTTTGGTATAATTTGGCTGTTTGACCTGTCGGCAATTCCATTTTTTTTTATAACTTACTTTTGTTGTCAATGCCATGTCTAAGCAACAATTTATAATTTTTGTATTTTTTTCTCCTCTTTGGTTGCATAGTAATTGTAGGCGAACGTGTAAGTGCGTGGTGACCAATTATGAGCAGCACAAAACGGAGCAGCACTGTTATTGACAGCGCGGGTAAGGCTGGCACAAGTCGAACTTCTGGACATCGCCATCATCACCGGCCCCATCATCGTCATGACGAGGACGACGGTGATGAGCACTACCATTCACCGACCAAGAAGCGCCCGCGGGGCACCACCACACCCAGCAGCAGCAGCACCACCAGTCCACGACACAGCGCTGGCGGGAGAGTAGCAGGACCATCGAAGGACGGCACTAGCAGCCCATGGGACAGCGCTGGCGGCGGAGCGGGACCACTAATGGACATGATACGAGACCGGAAATGGGCCATGTCATCGGCGGCGACCAGTGGAGACAAATCAGCGTCGACGACGACACATCGTCATCAACAGCAACAACAACAGCGGTTAAATAAGAGCCAGCAGCAGCAGCAAAGGAGGAAGCAGCAGAGGGACTTGAAGACGGCACAACGTCGGGTGAGTTCGAACGGTGGGTAGGAAAAGACGCAATTGCGTTTACAAATTGCCCGGGTTGGAAGGTTTTTCGAGTCCGTTTGGCTCAGAACCAGTCATCCTTATTCTTGTTTTGCGTGACTAGGGTCTGAACGGACACAGTGTTCCGGATTGGCTTAGGAATTTAAAACCGTAATAATAAATCGCAGATTGATTGTTGTATTTGCCATTATAGTTGGCATTCAACACTGAAAATGATGACGGAGACGCGGCGGATGACGACGACGATGATGAAGAGCAGGGCAGCGCCGGAACCAGCGGTGCCGGCAAAGCGCGAATGCTACCCCAGACCAAAGTTCGCGCTATCATGGAATCGTCGCCGAACGTCAGCGAGCTGAAGATCAGCGGCGAGTCAATGTTCACGATGGGCAAAGCGGCGGTGGGTGGTCCAGAAAACGTTTTAGGCAATTTATGTTGAGTCAGTCTTAATTTTTATATTTGGTATGATACAAAATTCGATTTAGCACCAAATTTAAATAAAATCAACCTTAGTTTCCCTTACAGGAAGCGTTTATTGCACTTCTGGCGCAAGGGGCGCATCAGCAGATGCTCGTCGGCAACCATTCACGGGTAAACTACAACGAATTGGCGCTGTTCGTACACCAGAGTGAGGAACTCAATTTCATCCAAGGTGTGTGGATCTTGTGGTACAGTAGCGGGAACAAGTTTTTTTTTGGTTGGGAATTTATTGCTTGGAAATTTTTTTGAATATTTTGGTGAACGTCGGAGCTTTTTAGGCGGTCTGCTGCAGCTCCCTCCCTGAACGCCGGTCCCAAATGATCTGGAATCCTGACTATACGGGAATTTTTTAACCGAATTAGAAGCCGCGCGCCCTCGGGACCATGCCATGATTAGTAATTACAACAATTTTTCACTACACAGATATTCTTCCACAAAAGCACAAATTTTCGGAGGTGCACAAATTTATGACGATGAACAGCAGCAACAGAATCCCGACAAAAGAGGAGGCAAAACAAAAGGAGGAGAGGAAAAGAAGTCAAAAAGGGCAAACGGGCGAATGATCGAATTACAATGCAATAAAACAGAAAGGCAGTCAATTGCTGCAACAATTAAATAAGTGCTCACTAAACCGACAAAAAGGGTCCATTTTCATTCTTCGGAACAAATTTGTTGCGATACCGTATTCCTTCCTTCCCGTGCCTGCCACAGTAACCCCTCCTCCCTTCAATCGGAGCCGCCATGCTGGCCGCCGCCTCCGGTAGAGTCCTTGGGCGAATCGGTTCTCCCGTGACTCAACAATCGCCATGCCGTTTCTGATGGTGCGGCACCCGCCGCCGACTCCTCCTGAGGTGTCCGATCACGTGGATGACCACCCCATGGCTTACGAGCACCTTCGAACAGTAAAATTAACTCAAAAATGAAGTGCAAGCTTATAAGACTCAACGGGACTGGAAATTTTGGAGAAATAGAATCTCCCGGTTTTGGACCGGAAAATAAGGCATGAAAGTCTGGACCGGGACTAATCTCGCCAAATGATTAATGTCGTCGGCACACTCAGACTGCCAAGTGTATTTTAAAACGAAAATTCTTCGCGCACCTCCGAGTCCGCCACCGAAATTGTCCACCTCGCGCAGCTTTGACATTTGGCTAATGCGACTCTCCGCCCGACTATTTGCTGAAAAAAGGAATGAAAAAAAGGACTTTTTATTTGACTTCAATTTCACCGTTTTGCACCGCCGTGGGACGGCGGTCGGCCGAACTTCGACCGCCATACGACGGACGGGCGCCGCCCTTTCGCGAAGTTTGTTGATGCATTTTATCCTTATCCTTTTGCTTCTCATGCTGAAAACGGAATAATTAAATAGTTTTATTCTGTTAAAAAAAGATAAAAGCCAACAAACAAAATATTTTAAAGCATATTTTTAGAAATTTTAAGTCAAAATAAAGAAATCTTTTGCCATTGCTTCGGTTCTGCCCTCTCCCCCCCGCCCCTCCGGCTTTTTCATGATTTTTTTTGACATTTCTCTCAATCTCGGTATCTGGTCTTGGCATAGTCTCGGTCTCGGAGAATTTTGTTCCTCGAGCATCATTATGTATGTATAAATCATTTCAATTCTTCCCACCCCCCCGGGGCTCACCTCAATGCGTTCCATTTCGTTCTCCTGCTGTTCCTTCTCCACTTCCTCCCGCACTTCTTCAATTGTTTTCGGTCCCTTTTCTCCGCCGCGGGGCATCCAATTGCTTTTACGCAAATCCTTTAAAAAAGTTGGCATATTCTGAAGAAATTGTTTCCTTTTTTGCCACTTACTTCCAATTCCAAAATGGCGAAACGAATTCTATTGGGTACTTCCTTTTTCAGTGCCGTAAGGTGGGTGAAAATTTTGTCGAGACTGAAGCTGTCCTTAAAAAGTCAAAGAATTGTCGTCGATAATTTAAGTGATAATAATTCAAAATTTGACATACCTTTTGCTGGTCCGAGATGTGCTGCTTCTGCATTTCCTGTTGTCTTTTTTCGTACACTTTGCCCACCGTCTCCAACAATTCCACGGCGTATCTGTACGAAATGAACGAGCGAAAATAAATAATATTCAAGTGATCGCGTTTTAAAGTGATCAATGAAAACATTGTCAGAAGCACTCACTCGATGTACACTTCGTCCTTGGTCACTTCGTACCGTTTGATCAGCTCAACGGCGCACCAATTGATAATCTTAATTGTTTTATTACAGAAAGTGATTGGTCATTTTTTATTAATAAATTCATCCATTTGTTTTAATTTTATTGATATTTGTTTATTTCCATGCCTTGTCAATGAGCAGCTGATGCCGGTAAAGTTGAGAGATGAAACTTAAACCAAAAATACAATCATTTCAACAATCTTTGTAAATCCCCACACCCCCCCCCCCCGCCGTTTTTTCGTCGAAATGCCCGCCAACCGAATGATGCCGAGCAGTCGCCGTTTCTCTTTTGAGCGTCTCGCCTCAATTTCGTCCTCCACTTGCGCACGTCCCTTCTCATCGGCTTCGTCAAGTTCGTCCATTTTCTTTTTCAATTCAATGATTTTCTCGTCAAATTTGTTGGAGGCAGTAAACGTCGTTTGGCATTTTTGGATCATTTCACTTCTAGAATATATTTTTTTATAATTCATTAAAAATGTAATTTTATTGTTCCAAAGGCTGCCTTTCCTCCCCCCATCCTCTCGGAGACGATACAAACTTTTTTTCTTATTTTTGTAAAAATTCTCTCTGGGAATGCCCGCTCGACAGGAGATGCCGATAAAGTCACAATTTAAATAGCGATAATTCGATGCATAATAAAATTCGCGAATTTACCTGAAGCTCTTGTCCGTCGGTTTGTCAGCCATCGCCTGCGTCTCCGCCTCCACTTGCCTTTTGCATAAATCAGAATACAGCGGGCAAAAGTGGGGTTCCTCCACTGCCTTGTCAAAGATCAGATCAATGATCACCTGCCAAATAATCAATGAATAAATCAAGAATTGAGTGATCAAATAATTTCTGGGCTTTAAACGGCGCACCACCAACAGTCGGGGGTCCTCGGGGATTTTGTATTGGATGAATTCTTCCGACAATTCTTTGTACGTCGACGGAGTGATTTTGTTGAGCAGTCCGCGCACTTCTTTGCACAATTTCTGAACATTGTTTCTCAAATGAACAAATATTTTACAATTTCAGAAATGGCAACAATTTCAGTTTCAGTGCCAGAACAAAAGAAAAAAAAATTTGTCCATTTTCAGATTTTAGCATTTTGTTTTTGGTTTATTCAATGTATTCCACCTACCTCATATTTGACTTCTTCCTCATCCCGTGCCGGTGCTTCCATGTCAAAGCGTTCCTCGCGCTTCGGCTTCCACGCATTTGCCGACCGCTGCAGCTCCGGCACCGGCGGGGGCTTCAATTTGTTGTCACTGTGTCGACCGGCATATGGCTTAAATAGTCATTGATTCATTTTTAATTTTCATTTTGCCTCCCACCGTTCTGCTCAGTAATGTGAAGCGCCCTCCGCCGCTGCCCGTGTGGAATTGATTCATCGACCCGCCACCACCGCCGCCGCCCGTCTGTTGCCACGGCGTTTTGAACTGATCAGAGGAGGCGCTGTCGAAACGCTGAAAAAACAATTGAACACCATTTTGGTCATTGAATTCGGTTTCCTTTCTGATCAGTAATTTTAAAATGCTTTAAAAATAACAAAAGTTTTCATAACCCAACAAATGCGTTCTTTTCAAATGTCTGATCAATGTGATGATTAATTGATCACCTTAGACTTCCCGCACACAGAAAATGCCGGAACAATTGGCATTCCGCGCCGGCTCAGTCCCAACTCCTCCAATTCCCCCTCCGATCTTGGACAATTGACCGTTTTGAGTGCCTGCAAAAGTCGATTATAATAATTTTGTTCGTAAAGGCCTACAATAAAACATTAAATTAATTAAAATGCATTTGTCTTTGTATTGTTTGCTTACCAATGTAACTTTACGAATAAAGAAAAGGAACTCCCGACTGTACACGCATTCACTTGGGTCATTGTTTTCATCCCTAAAAATTCATTGGCTATTTTTTTCATTCCCAAATGGCATTTAAAAATAAGTGCCCGCCTCAGTTCCATTTGTTGCATTTGGTCCTCCATTTCGCGAATTCGCTCCTCCGCCAACGGTTGCGGTTCGTCTTCGTCAAGCGTCGGAGTCAGCCGATCGGAAGAGAGGCCCTCTTCACCGCTCAGTTCCTAAATGGACAAAATCGAAAAAGGTGAAATTTTAATTCAATAAATAACTTTTCAATAAATGGCATCGATCATTTATATGCAAACTGAGTCGCCCCCCCCCAAAAAAAAATTGACTTTTTATTTAACCCTCCCGACCCATGGGCTGGTCCTCACAGGTGAACACTGACATTTTGACTGCCCTTGCGATGGTCCTCCTCCTCCACCAGTATCGGCGTAGACAGCGGCGGTGGAGTAGCTGACGACGGCGCATCAGCGCCATCATCGACGGTGACCATCCGATCGGCAAGCAATTTAAGAAAATCATTTGCCTGCGTCGTCTTTGGCTTCCCTTTTGGCTCATTCGCTGATCCACTTGACAAGTCCAATTCCTGAAAAAAAAGGAAATGGGATATGCTCGTCGTAATGTCCGACTTTTGGGTGTCCCCTCTCCCCGAACCGAAAAACCTAACCCTGAAAATTAAGACTGGCAAGACAAAACATGTGCAATAAGCATGAATGAATTGGCTGTTTTTGTGAGTGAGTAATTTCAATTAAGGAGGGTATTATTTATAATTAACGGATGGCTTAATTTGATGCTTTTCATTAATATGCCAAAAAACCTTTCGGGTGTTCGGGTCAACAAATTTCAACACTCTTTTCTCGCGTTGCAACTGCTGCTTCTGCTGCGGTGGAATGGTTTGGCCGGCACCGGACGAAGTGACCACAACATTTGTCTGATAAATTCGGGGCGGGCAAGGAGCCAGCACCTGCAAAAATATACACACAACAAACTAAGCAAATTTAACTACGGTGACCATCTCCGGCGCCTGATTCCAAAAATGACCCGCTTTCATGCATAATCAATTAAGATTAATTTAACTTACAAATGGACGCTTCTTATTCGAATTTTTGGTCAAAAACTCAATCAAATTATCATTTTTTTAATCTATAAAAAGGCAAAGATATGAACGTTAGTTACCAATCACACAGTGCTGTTTGAGAATCTGGGGTATTAGTTGTCAACACTGTCTTGGTTGCTTTTTGTGTGCCCAGTGTCAAATGTTTTGTGTCTCAAACATCACTTACCAAGGGCTCCACCTTAACCCACTTCTACTCCCTCTCTAAACACCTGCTGTTGTTGAGGAGCCGCTGCGACAAGAAAAGCTGGCATCACACCACCGGCGGTTGTCATATAAGCACCCGGCACAGATGGCCCAAAATATTGGCCCATTGTTGAGCTGAAAGAAAACGAATGGGGTGTTTGAGTTTTAAGACATTTTGAATCCTGTCACAATTTGTGTGTGTAATGCAATTGTTACTTGATGAAATAGGGTGGCTGAATGCTTGAGTAAATGGGAGTCGGTTGCCCCTGCGGGTAAATGCCGGCCTGATTACTGGCGTCCATATCAAAAAAAGAGAGAATACGTTCGCTCAAAAAAAAAACAGCCATTAAATTTTGTAAAAAAAAACAAAAAGAGACAAACAAGAAAAAAAGCTTACAAGATTTGTAGACAAATAACATAAAAAAGGACTGAAGTCGTGCCCCCCCCCCCCTGGTCCGGGATTGGATTGGCCTCTTTCACAGGTACCACGAAAAATGATGGAAAAATTTGACCATTTACACACAGATACTTATGTGACGCTACTGCTGTCAGGGTACTCTTTCACTTTATGCCACACGTAAAATTTTTTGCTTCCGGGGGTTTTCGGCTTAAGTAACAACCACGAAAATGAACTCAGATTAGTACTACTACGAACCCCGGATGACGATACGAATGACTCTAGGCTCCTACAATAATTGTTGTCAGTGTATAAATTTTTTTATGCAGAACTTAGTTCGTAATAGCTCAAATTGAGTTCATATTACTCGTAGTAAGTTAAGCCAAGAACCCCTGGAACATAGTTACAAGACTTAGAAAAAAAAATTTTTCTTTATGCGGCGTAAAGTGAAAAAGTACCCTGATGTAGAGTCATTTTAAGGCGCTGACAAATGAGCATGAATACGATCTTCTTTTTGCCCAATTCCGAACCCGGATTCGAACATTTTCTCAAAGTTTTCATTATGCAAATATTGCTCGATGAATAGACTGCGAATAAACATGTAAATAAGTGTTGGTTATCAGCAGAGGTGAACGTATTGTCGAAGACAAAAACAAATGACGATGGTTAGAACTGAACGTTGTTATTGAAAACAAAAAATAAGTGATGGACTGATGAAATACGTGGACAAAACCCAACTCGTACTTTTATGTAGAAAATTAAAGAAGCAAAAAAAAAAAACGAGACAGTGCTTAGTTGTCAGAGAACAGAAAAAAGGTACTCTAGTATGTAAGCGTTATGTTTTTACCGAAAAATAAGTTGATGGTTCCGACGAAAACATTGCGATTTAGATATAACGCTGACGGCTACCAGCAACAATTTAGAATTTACCAAACTATACATATGTAACATGCCGGCACCTTTTATCCTTATACATGGTTAACATTTACTAAATTGTTTTTATAAGCCAGGATGAATCTTTGCTTTTTATATTTAGCAGTCAATTTTGCATAAAATGAAAATTTTGAGAAAACGTTCAAATTCGGGTTCGGAAAATATGAAAAAGAAGGTCGGATTCATGCTCAGTGTCCTTAAAAGTCGTGGAAAACGGGTAAGAAATGAACAAAAATCATCGCTTCCTGTCAAATTTGGGTTCAATCGACAGTTTTGGGTTCGCGATTCAAAGCAGGTGGCTGAGAAATTTATTTTGCGAAAGACACGGTAAACCCAACTCGTACTGGTCGAATTCGTACTACCCCGACGCGCACCATTTTACACGAGTGTAGAACAGCGAGTGGTTAGATATACAGTCTATACTTATAAGTTATAAGAGTTGGAGTAGTACACGTTCGAACAGTACGAATTGGGTGTCGTTCTTTTTTTTTGTTCACGTTTTTGTCCACGAACAAATTGTACAAAATTGGGGAGCACAGCAGACGCGGACGAGACGCGGAATCGGAAGCAAATATTTTTTCTTCCAAAGTTACCAAATTATTGAAAATAATGTTTGGCATTATGTTGCAGCACTTTTTTAAATGATTAAAGCTCTGCCAAAAACAACTCTCGCACACCGTTACATGATTGTGGACCAGGGATGGCACTGGATGCCGAAATGAAAGCTGGAATCAGGTATTCGGAATTACGGCAAAAAAAGTCCGGCATACCGGTGCCATCCCTATTGTGGCACTCAAATTTTTAATAGGAAAGAGTCCCGCAGTTTAATCCTGCAAAGCCGGCTATGTTAGACTGGATTTAGCTTTAAATGTCGTTCCGGTGGCTCAGTTTTTCTCCAAATCTCCAATTTTACACACAAACAATGGACTCCATTTTGTTATTTCATTGAATAAACGTTAATTTTTGGCCATATCTTTTTTTTAATGTTTTGTTCAATTAATCAGCATTTTCTGGACGATCGCTTTAGGCGCCTCTTCGAAAGTGGGCGTATTTATTTTTTTGCAGACCAAAACAGTCAAGAGCAGAGGAGTGCCCACGGACACTGCGGACAATCCACTTCTCCGGATACGGACGGATACACGGATAACCATTTTTGCGTACGGGCACAAATGTTAAGACCAAAGTTTGTGCGCCAGCGAATGTCCGCGGATTTCCGGAATACGGACAGATGTGGATAATGATTTTTGAGAAATGCGTCGGATATAGACACTGACACGGATATTAACCTATGGACATGCCCTGATACGGATTTACTAATCCCTGTTCGTGCATACTTCCGGATAAATTCGGAATATCGAAGAAAGTTCGTAATCCGATGCCATCCATGGTGGGCACCCCTCGTGCTCAAGAATGTTGTGCATGAAGCTTGTTTCATATTATTTTGTTGCTGCTGGACCACACTGACATGATGAAGGTTCTAAAATGGCGCCTGCGGGCATTCAGCAGAGATCAAAGCAAAGTGTCAGACACCAAAATGCCCAAATTTGAAATGTTTGGCGACGGGCAGTGTTCGACACCTGTGGCTGGTGATAATCGATGTCTGCGCTTGTCACACACACACACAACTGGACGGAGTCCGTCTTCATCGGCTGCCGCGTCAATTTTTGTGCCCCCCCCCTCCCCCTCTCCCTCCCTCCAGCATTCATTGCGCAGCAAAATTTTTTGCATCCGCCGGTCAGTGGCCACTCTGTTCTCCCTTCCCCTCCCCCCCCCCCAAAAAAAAAACTCGCGCATTCGGTGGCACTTTATTGGGGATAAAGGCCCAAATTAGCAAAATCGATCCGGACATGTCTCCAGAGATTAGCGACCATAAATGGTCAATCAATAATGCCAAATTAGAGTCCCCCTGGAACAAATTTTCAGCCATGAAATAAAGCCCTCCCGCCCTTTGAGAGTGGGGTTGAAAAATAGAGCCCCAGGGGCTTTATTTTAGGAATTACTGTATTTTAATTTTTGTACTAATTCTTACCAAATCATTGCCGAAAAATCTTGCGCGAACGAAACAAAAACCCCCGAGCACAATTTTCGCGCTCTCCTCCTCTAAATCGGCCCAAATCTCTTTCGCGCCCGTTGCGCACAAAATTCGTTCCAAAAAAAAGCCTCCAACAAAAACTGTTAATCCGTCGCCGATGGAATGCATTTTATTTGGTGCCCAAATCCGCCAAATTTTTGATGGCCAATTGTGTGATTAGATAAATGCAGTAAATACATACAATGGAATGGTTGTACTTTATTTTGTTAAATATATAATATTTTTAAATTTTTGTTTAAATTATCAGCGGATGCTTACGGACAAAGAAAATCCCCGCGCGGATTGTCCGGATACGGATAATTATTTTTGACAAATCGAATGGATACAGAGACGGAGTCGGATATGAACCCACGGATACATCCGGGCATGGATTCGAAAATTTGTATCCGTCAGAGCACTCCTGCTGATTTAAATATTTGATAATCAATCATTTTCTGATCCGCCAAAATTTGTTAGAATGGTCAAAAATGTACCGTAGACAATTGGCATCAAAATTTGTGCTTATTTTCTCGATCAATTTTCAGACAAAAAATTGGTGCCAGACGAAGGCGTCTTGTTTATGTTCAAAAGCATAAAAAAGTTATTGCCATAAAAAACAGAGAAAGGGATTTGCCATTTTTGGGGATATTTTTCGTTTTTTTTAGTCATAAATTTTGGCGATTTTGTCCTATCAATTAGTAGACTCTCGACCCGACCTTTGAATTGGTCTCCGATATTTTTGTCCCCGCAGGGTTAGGGCAATAATCCAAAAAGTTTACACTTTTTTAATGTCACGCGATGGTAGTAATTAGGGGGATTTTTGGACACTTCCGGTACAATTGGCAAAAATTTTATTACAATTTTTAAATTTTTTCGTTTACTTAAGGTTTTTGGACCCTTCCGGTACAAATTGGCAAATATTTTGTACAATTTTCAAATTTTTCGTTTATTTAATTGGTGATTTTTGGACACTTCCGGTGCAATTGGCAAATATTTTGTACAATTTTCAAATTTTTTCGTTTATTTAATTACTGATTTTTGGACCCTTCCGGTACAAATTGACAATTTTTTTTTACAAAAACCTATTATTGAATCAACACTTGGTTTCCATAGTTTCGCTTCAACAAAAGGAATAATAAATTCCTTACATTTTTATTGGGTCGTCCATCGATGGCACAAATTAAGTGTGCCCTTTTTGATGGCATTTTGTGGAGAGGAAAGGGTCCTTACGATGTGAAATACATAAATATGTCAATTTAATGCGCGAAAATTTCCCACATTTGGACTGACTTTGGAGAGCAGAAAATACTAAAATTGATGAAAATGTTCAAATTAATTGCTGCTTCATCCAATCATCACAACTGTATCATCATAATCACAATTTGGCTACGGTATTCGACGACGACGGCATACGGTAGGACGGAGGAGGAGCACAGGTGGCGCGAAAAGAGACAGGTCAGACAGAACTCCTCGCTGGAGTTCTACTTTTTAATACCCTCTCGATGGGGGGGGGGCTCAATTGGAGGGGGGGGGTTATTAGAGAAAATACTGGGGGTTGATGCCTGCTGATCGCCAATGTTTTTGCTTATATTTAACGGCCCCGATCCCCGACAGTTTTCCCCGAATGTCCCCGAATTTTTGTGCAGTCTTTCCCGACCCTGATCCCCTGTATTCTCGAGGGCTTGTTTTTCCAACCTAAATTTTGGGGCCGCTTTCCCGATTCCCGACATTTTGGGCCCTATTTCCCGGCCCCAAAAATTTTGGGCCTCCTTTCACAATCATCGTATATTTTTGGGCTTTTCCGGACATTCCCCGCCCCCCCCCCCTCATCCAAAAAAAGCGACGGGGCTTATTAACCCACCTAATTTAATTTAAAATTTTTTAAGATTAATGAAATTTTGTCAAAAATCTTTTGTTCAGATTACAACCGGCACAATTTCCCCGTTGGGCTCTGTTGCTGGCTCGTGCCCGCCACTGAACGTCGTCCAAAATGGCATTGTCAATTATTTGCCCGCTGGAATTGCGCAAAATTCGCTGATCGGCGCGGCACAGCCCGCGGGCACAACGGCAAATATATATACATAAATATTTTTTAATTTATTTTATTTAAATTTTAATTAGCATTTTTTTTTTAATTCATTCTTTATTTGGCTGAATCATTACCATTCTTCCGTTTTCGGCTCTTTTGACCTGCTCTGTTGGCTTTTATCCGTTGGGCGCTTCGTCGGCACAATGCCTTTCAAATTCCCAATGGAGCACAATGCTTGGTGAGAAAAACGCCGAGGGGGGCGGGTGTTTTTTTGATGTTTAGGCACCCAAAATTTCCCGACTTTCAGGGCCAAACTTAATCCTGAGGCTCGAGACCGGCACCCTAAAAAAAATGCGGAAAATTCTCGAGACCGAGACCGGGAATCTCGAGCATCGCTACGGGGTGCCAACAAATCTAAATCGCTGACACTGATTATGCAAATTTGTGTTCCATTTCTTTTTGGCTAAGAGATTGCCCCCAGGGGTTGGGGATGAGGCCCAAAAAGGCTCGGCATTCGGTGCGCAACATTCAGACTTTTTGAGAGCAATCCCGAAAATATTTTCCCATTGCAGGCACTTGCCAACCCCTGGGGGCCACAGGCACATCGCCGTTCCCGCAGAACACGGCACTGCCCGGCGGCGGCATGATTGGCGGCGGCACCACAATTTTTCCGTCAACGGTCGGTGGCACTTTTGCTGGAGCTGGCGGCTGTCTGCCAATGTTGGCACCGCTGGGCGGCCAGCTGTCGTACACGCCACAACAACAGCAACAGCAGCAATTGGGCACCAGTAACATTTTGGGGGGTGGCACTTACGCGCAGGGCACCGTCGTGCAGCTGTACTGCTCCAACGGGGCCACAGTCTCCGGAGGCGCCAACCAGGTCACACAGCGAAGCATTAACTGTGGTGACAAATGGCATAAAGTGCCGAAAAAGATGTGTGTGACAAATGGCATAATGTGCCGGCAAATGGCATAATGTGCCGAAAAACATGTATAGGACAAATGGCATAATGTGCCGGCAATGGCATAATGTGCCGAAAAACAGGTGTGTGACAAATGGCATAGTGTGCCAAAACAAGTGTGTGACAAACGGCATAATATCTAGAAAAACATGTATATGACAAATGGCATATGTGCCAAAAACATGTGTGTGACAAATGGCATTAGGTGCCGAAAATTTGGCAAATGTCCAAAAAAGGTGCGACAAACGGGTCCAAAAAGAGATGTGACAAACGGCATAATGTGCCGAAAAAGATGTGTGTGACAAATGGCATAAAGTGCTGGGGTGATAATTCGACAACAAAGTTGCCAAAATTTGGCAAAGGCGCAGAAAAATTTTAAGGGTTGAAATGTCAACGAAAAATTTTATCCGACAAATTAAGTGACAAATGACCAAGAATTTGTAGGCAGTTTGTCAATTTGCCCAATGGCAACCAATGATCCTTGGCCAATGTTTGGGCGGCCCTGGAATTGTGGGAACAACGCCATCCTCGGGCATTGGTTTCGGCACTACCGCAATCGGTGGCACAAATTTGGGCGGCTGTCTTCCGGCCATTGTCGCCCAATTTCCCACCGGCGGCACCGTCCAGTACTCGCAGTTGCCGCAGGGCGCACTTGGCACGTATCCGGCTGGCACCAGTGCCACACTGCAGTGCATGCAGGGTCGCGCATTTTTTCTAAAATTTCAATATTTCTCTAATGGATGCCTCGGGCTCCTTTTTTTCAATATCCCCTTGAGGGGGGGGGTCTTCAATTGGAGGCTTTTTGAAAGGGAAAGTATCGCGCTTGGTTGGCCAACCCTCCCTCACCCTCGAAAAATTTTCCTATACACACTCCTGGGAGGGGGACTTCTATTAGAGGGGGTTCCTTAAATTTAGAAAAATTCGGTGTATTCGAACAAAAACACCTTTAGGCCTCCCCTCCGGGGCCCAATCATCAATTTGTTCGAACGGCATTTGGTCACCGCCGCTGGGCACGTGCACCGGTGGCACGACGCCAATTGGTGGCCAATTTGTGGGCGGCCAATTCGGCGCCAGCACTGTTGGCACACCGGGCAATGCCGTGGGCAGTTGCCTCTTCGGCCTAATGCCGCCGTTGGGTAGGAATTTCGAAATATGGAAATAACAAAAAAAATTCGTTGGGATATTTTTTATAAAATTTTTATTGAATTTTCGTTTTAATTTTGCAGGCGCTTCAATACGGTACTCGTCCGGTGGCACCGTCGGACCGTTTCCCTCGGGCACAAATGCGCAAGTGCTGTGCCAACAGGTGAAAAGCGCAAGCCGCGGGCGCTCCCAACTGAGACCCGTCAAATGATGCCCTTTTCATTGATGGAGGGATGCCGAGGGGCAAATGGCTAACCAGTTGGGATTAAGCCAGATTTAGAAAAAAGGGCGCCCGGAATGCCGGCTTCGCCCGCAATTCGGCTTAATGCCGGCATTCCGGGTTCTTTCTTCCAGACTTGTATACCTATATTTAGAATTGATAGTGCATTTTCCGGCGAACTTGTTTTCAAAATTATACCGTTTTAATACAAGCCCCCCCCCCGACCGGTGGCTTTGAAGTCGTCCGGGAACGGAAGTATTTTTCGAAAAAATCCCGGAACGTTTTGACATTACCTTTGTTATTCAAGCAAAAGTGCCATTCATCTCTTTGAAGGGAGTGCCGCAAGGACAGAGCACCTCCGTGTGCATCAACGGCCAATGGCAGCCGGCACTTTTGCCCGGATGTTCGGCACAGAGTGGACTGACCGGTGGCATAAACACGGGCCTTGTTGGCACACTGAACACCGGGGTACTGTAAAGGGCTTGCCCGGAACCGACGGCCCCTGACCCGGTCTTCGACATTTTTAGGCCTTCCCGGATCCCACCTCCCGATCCGACCTTTGACTCGGTCTCTGACATTTTTAGGCCTTTCTGAACTTGACTCCCCAATCCGAACCCTGATCCGGTCTCCGACATTTTAGGGCCTCCTTCCCGTGCCCAACCCGACCTTTGATCCGGTCTCCGACATTTTTGGCCATTTTCCCCGGCCCGGTCCCCAATCCGAACTTTGACCCCGGGTTGAGCAAGATCCCTAATATTTCAAATTCCATCTTAAAACATATACATATATATTGCGCAGGTCAACGCAATTAGCGGTGGTCTGAATCAGCTTGGCACTATTGGCACTCAGTGTCTGTTCGGCATGGCACCCATTTTTGGCGGTTTGATTAATGCCCCCCCCCCCCCAAAAAAAAACACTGATCGCGCGCACTTTGCCCCATAAAAGGCAACATTGTGTACTCCACCGTTGGGCCTCCCTACCCCGCGGGCACAAATGCCGTGTTGCAATGTGCCAACGGACAATTTCCAACCGCAACCACTGGCAGCGGCAACTTCATCACAACACCTGGAACAACATTGACAACCACAACCTTCGGCAACAATTTCGGCGCCGGCGGCACAACAACGACAGCCACTTGCATTGGCGGACAATGGCAACCGGCACAATTCATGGCACAGTGCACAGGCACTACTCCAGGTTCAGCAGCAACGACGCTAGGGGGTTGGCAAAAAATTTGCTAGTTTTTTTTTCTGACGAAATTTGAAAATTTGGACCAGGGTTGTCACGGGTTTGTTTTTGGCAACCCGAAACTTGACCCGGAACTTTTTGCCAATTCGACATTTGACCCGTTTATTTTTCTCGACCCGAGGCAACCCTGATTTGGACAAAATGCCCAAGTCCGGCATTTACATGGGCACACGGATCAGTAGTGATCGGCGGCACCGGGGGCACCTGTCTTGGACCGTTTGCCATTCTCGGAATTTCCTTTGACACGTAGTTATTTTGGCAAAATGTCCTTAACAAACCCGGAACCGTATGTTTGAGAAGGTTGCCGAATTCGGGGACGGGATCACCGGGGGAAATCCCCCGTCTCAAAATCTCAAATCCCGTCACTAATACCAGGCCCCGTAACCAGGGGAGGGGGGGGGGAGGAATGGGGGGAATTCCCTCCCTCCGAAATTGAAAAAATTAAAAAAAATTTGCTTTTTCCCCAGCAAAAAGGAAAAATTTTTTCCCGATTCCCCGCCCTCTCCCCCGAAACCAAAAATTTGCCGATTCCCGCCCCCCGAAACCAAACAAAAAAAAAACCGGATTTCATGACGGAATCCCTGGGGAAATCCCTCGTCTCGGAATCCCAAATCCCATCACTAATACACACACACAAATGTCTCTTAGCATTTGGCCAAACGACGGCATTTCCGACCACCGGCGGCTTCGGCACGACGCAGTTCAACACTCAGCAACAACAACAACAACAACAACAACAACAGCAGCCGCAGCAGCAATGTCTGTTCGGCATCCCAACTTTGGTGTTGAACGGGCGAATACAGTACTCCACCGGTGCACTGCTCGGACCGTACCCGGTGGGCACCAGCGCAACATTGGACTGCAACAATGGGTAAACACAAAACAAACAAACAAAAATCGAACCACTGTTAGCGGCCACCCTGCCCGCATTGGAGAAGTCTCGGCGCCGGATCCGGCACATTTTTCCGACAAGGAGAAGTCTTGGCGCCGGATCTGGCACCTTTTCTCCGACAGGAAAAGTCGGCGCCGGACTCGGCTTTTTCGACAGGAAAAGCCGGCGCCGGCATTTTTTCCGGCGAGGAGAAGTCGGCGCCGGATTCGGCTTTTTTCGATAGGAAAAGTCGGCGCCGGATCCAGCATTTCTCCTACAAGGAGAATTTGGCGCCGGATCCGGCACATTTTTTTCGACAGGAAAAGTCGGCGCCGGACTCGGCTTTTTCGATAGGAAAAGCCGGCGCCGGCATTTTTTTCCGGCGAGGAGAAGTCGACGCCGGATTCGGCCTAACGACGACTGGGGGAGCGCAACGGATAATGTTCTTTTATGGGCAAACCGAGAAACTTGACGTCCCCGAATTCCCCGGTTCCCCGAGGGGATTTTTGACCCCGAATGTTTGAGGTACACACATAAAAAAATGGCCAAAATGTTTCGGCCTTTCAGTTTCGCGCCCACCGGTCAAAGGGTGGCCACCTGTCAGAATGGCCAATTCGTGCCAAACGCACTTGGCCAATGCGTGCCGCCGGCCGCCGATGCGACACCGTACAGCATCAGCACAACAGCCACAACTGCCACCAGCAGTGACAGCGACAGAGTGACGACGCCGGCGGCGACGACAATAAATGCCACCATCGGAGGCCGCACTGACGGCAATGGCGCTGGCACAACTGCGGCCGACGTGCCAACATTTGGCTTCAATGGAACAGGTGGGGCTGCTGGCCCAAACTCATTACCGTATTTTCTTTAATAGAACCCGCTGGGGTTCTATTTTATGCCCACTCAATGATGGGTCTTAAATCGAGGAGGGTTTTTTAGGGGTTCTATTAGAGGGTGGGTTTCAAATGGAGGAGGGTTTTTTTGAATTTACCTCGAGGGAGGGGCTCTATTAGAGGGTGGGCTTCAAATGGAGGAGGATTTTTTGAATCTACCACGAGGGTGGGGTTCTATTAGAGGGTGGGGTTCAAATGGAGGAGGGTTTCTTGAATCTACCTTAGGGTGGGGTTCTATTAGAGGGTGGGGTTCAATTTCATTGTTTTGTTCACGCTCATCAGTTGTGCCGGCTGTCACCAACATCAACAACAACAACAACTGCATTGAGTTGCCCCAACCGTTGAACGGGCGTTTTGTGTACTCGCCGATGGGCCTCCCGTCGCCGTACCCAATTGGCGCCACCGTCACTTTGGTGTGCGCCAACGGCACGCAGTTGCGCGACGGCACAACCGTCGGCAGGTCGGCGGTGTGCCAAAACGGCGGTTGGACGACGCTGTCGTTGAACACCACGTGCATGACGCCAGCAGGCAGTACAAACGGTAAACAAACAACCGAAATACACACATACTGCATATAATATAAGCCCCCTACCCTAAAATAGAGCCCCTCTCTTCTGACTTTAAATCAGAGCTCCCCGCCCCCTTAAAATTGAGCTTCTAGAGATTAGACCCTAAAAGCCCACCTAAACAGAGCTCCTCAAGATTAGATCCCGAAATAAAGCCCCCCCCCCCTCCTCTCCCTAAAATAAGGCGCATCTAAATGAGAACCCAAAACAGAGCCCCCCCACCCCATAAAACAAAGCTTTTCTGACCCTAAAACAATGGTCTCAAAAATCGAGTTTACCTTTTTCTAAATTAGTGCAATCACCCCTATAATAGACCCCCTTCCCTTTCTAAAAAATTAAAAATAAAATGTTTTTTTAGCAAATTTCACTATCGCAACGGCGTTACAATGAGTCTGCGGTCCCAAGCAATTGTTGCTGTTGAAAAAATCACTGCCAAATGTATCGTATTTCTAAATTTGAACCCAGGGGGGAGGGTTGTAAAATTTCTAATTTAGAAAATTCGCTGTGTATTAATTTTCCCAACCCTCCCCCTCATTTTTTCTGCAATTTAAAATTTTTTTTTGGAAGGCTTCACAGTCTTTTAGCAATCCAAAATTTTTGAATTTTAATTGAAAAAATTTAAATTTTTCGTAATAACTTTAAAAAGGGGTTCTGTTCTGTGCTTTTTGGACTGTGAAGTTGACAACAAATTTTTGATGCTTTTCGATTATTACTTATTTCTTGAAGTGATAATTTTCTTAAATTTTTATTTTTTTTCATATTTTTATTTTATTTTTTACAATACATTTTTTTTGCCGAATCATTCATTTTTTTGTGATAAAATTGATGGTTCTCCTCGCATTTATGCGTCCCATGGAATTTTATTGTCAAATTTTGCAATCGAAATCTCGTTGTGTTTGGAAGCAAACTCTCGAAAAAGGCGGAAAATCCGCGAATTTATTTTATAATTTTTTTAAATATGCCCACAAAAAAATAGTGACCGGCTGAATCGGGATCGTGGCCGGCATTTTCCCGGGATCCAGGCCAGGATTTTCCCGGGATCCTGGCCGGCATTTTCCCGGGATCCCGGCTAGGATTTTCTCGATATCCCGGCTAGGATTTTCCCGGGATCCCGGCTAGGATTTTCCCGAGATCCCGGTTATCTGGTGTGGACCAGGACAAGGCCGCGACCGGGGACAAGCAGCCCGGCCATCCTTCCAATATCCGCTTTTTTGATTCCGTTGATCACTATCAAAAACTTTGACAGCAAAATTTTGTCGGATTTTAATGGAGGCCCAAAATAGGCTTAGATATTAACAAAACAAAAAAAAAAACAAAAAGAACAAACAAACACCCGACATCAATACGAATGAGCGACCCGAGCTGATCAAAGCAACGTGATCGGACGGATCAGCCGGCGAACACGGACAAACAAAGCAATTATTGATTGGTTAATTGATCATTGTCTTCGATCAGATACATCCTATTCGACCCTTGGATCAGTAGCCGATCATTGTCCGGCTAACGAAAGTGAACTGTCAGATGATGGCGGGTGACCGACATATCGATTGATCAAAAAGATCACCCGGCTTATGAGGAATGAGAGGATGATCAGAGCAGAGACTCAGACAACTGTGCGGGTGATCGATCGATCGATTGATCAAAGGGTCACCCGAGCCATGCGAATGGGAGAATGATCAGATCAGAGAATGAACCCTTTAAGGGTTGATAAGTTAGGTGATGAGGATCAATTTCATGGCCGCCCGATCAAATTCGACACATTCGCCGATCACAATTCATCCCTGTCGTGCCAATGAATGCTTTTGCCCCGTTGCCGAAGCATTTCGCGCACTTCGTCCGCCATTCGACCGGCGTCATGTCCATGCCTTACAAAAATGCCCTGCGCATTTTGCCGATCGCCGATCCGATCAACGCCTTAAACAATTGGAAAAAACCCAAAATTTTATCGGCATAAATGCCATACCCGGATAAAGCATCACCGACGGAAATGCCTGAATGCCGGCCATCTGGCAAATGTGCCCGAAACGGTCACAGTCCACTTTGCCAAGCTGTACTTGGCCCTCCAGGAGCTGAACCAGCAAAACACATGGGAATTTCTTGTATTAGAACCCCCTTTAATTAAGCACCCCCCCTTCTAATTGAACCCCCGGGGGTTGCAAATCAGGCAAAACGCTTTTTAATTGTAAATAGAGGAAAACATTCCCACCTTAGCCAATTGCTCAAAGGTTGGTGCAAATTGTACACAATGGCCACACCATGGGGCTAAAACGTAAAGAAAGTATGCTAATTAGCGGTACAATATTAAAAAAATGGTCATTTAAAAATGGAATATTTTGGGATGCCAATTTGCTTATCGGGCACAGTAAATGCCCGATTCATTTTTTGGGGGCCAATTCATTTTGTCCCCGATTCATTTTTTGGGGGCCAATTCATTTTGTCCCCGATTCATTTTTTTCCCCGATTCCTTTTAATACCCCGCTTCTTATTTCTTTTGAAGTCGTTTTTACGAACCCCGATCCGTTCTTTTTTTCAAATTTAAAAATTGGGCAATTTTCGGCAAAAAAACGGATTGGCGTCAAAACAAATCCGTCCTTTTTGTCCCTCGGAGCGCTGCTAACCATAGAAATCGACCAAAAACGGCTGCGCAGAGCCGAGCACGGCGGAGTGGAAATCGCTTGCCAAGCGTTGCACCAATGTTGGCATCATTTCGGAAAGCCAATGGGCCATGGACTGCGCATTGCGCCACCAATTGGGCGGATAATCGCTGTGGATTTAGAATAAAATTAGGTATTTAATAATATTAAATTTAAGAGTTTTTCCAACGAAATGACTTAGTCCAAACTAAGATTACCGTATTGCCTATATTAGAACCCCTGGGGAGCTCTACTCCCATCAAAATGGGGGGGGGGGCTTTATTGAAGTGTGGCTTTAAGGGGGGGGGGCTTTATTGAAGTGTGGCTCTAAGGGGGGGGGCTTTATTGAAGTGTGGCTCTAAGGGGGGGGAGGGGGGCTTTATTGAAGTGTGGCTCTAAGGGGGGGGGGTGCTTTATTTTCTAACTCCATCAAGGTGAGGGAGGCGCTTATAAGAGAAGTGCTAAAGTCGAGGGAGGGAGGGGGTTAGAAAATTTTTAATAAATTTTTTCAGCCCCCTTAGGGGAGAGGGCTCAAATGGGGAATGGTTTAATTCGAGACTGACTTTACTCGAGAATGCGGGTTTGATCCCAGACCCCGTCCGACATTTCGTCCCCCGACATTGTTGGCCCCGAAAAGCGGGGTCCGGGTTTCTGTCATTTTCATTGCCCACTCACTATGGCTGCACGTCGTGCCGATGCCGGTAGAGGCGAATGGTCGGGTAACTGTGCACATATTCGCCGCCACAAATGTCCGGGAATGCTTCACAGTCGACGGAACCAAAAGACACCCAAAAAAGGAATAAAAATTCGAAATGCCAAAAGGCAATTTTGTTTCCCAATGGGACAAAATGTCAAAGTAACAAATGGACATGATGTCACAAGGACAAGTATTGACAATACATACAAAATTTAAAGTTGAAAAGAGGCGGCCGCAAGGTCTAAAATTAGCATGAAAAATGAATGCTTACAATGTCTGCCTGCGGTGATGCCAATGGAAATTGACGCGCAAGTCGGCGGAATTCGGGCGCAAGCTTTAAAATTGGGGGGGGGGGCAATAGTAAATTAACGAATTAAAATTGGGGGGGGGGCAATAGTAAATTAACGAATTAAAATTGGGCCACCTGTTGGCACGGACCACACCATGGGGCTGAAAAAAATGGGAAAATTAAAAATTTAATCAGCACCGTGGGTGAAAAACGGGCCCGATCCCGATTCATGTGAAAAATGTCATTTATGGTCCCATGCAAGCCAAGCATGATCCGATTATTAGGGATTAAGTGCTTAGGCCAGTGCCGGATTTTCGGATTTTCCAAAATTCGAGTTTTAGGAAGCCCCCTAAGTTATTACACCCAGCGTCCGTTGGTTAAACCCACAGGGGTGCTCACAGACATGGACACAATCCGCGGGTCCGGATAACTATTTTTGTGAAATTGGACGGACAGGACCATAAGTCCATATCCACGCCAACGGGGATTTCGCGGATTGTCCGGATATCGATAACAATATTTGAGAAATCGGACGGATACAGCGACGGACACGGAGATGAACCCCACGGACATGTCCGGGCGGCATGGATTTGAAAATTTGTATCCGTGAACATCCCCAAAAGTTGGATGAAGCATTCGTCCACAAAAACTGACCGAAGAAATCGACGAAAAACAAATGCCCTTTTGGCCTGCGAATGACGCGTTCGGTGAACGTCTCGCGGTCCAATGCCATCACCGACGGATTCAATGCTTCGGCAACAAATTCGAGCAGTTGCTCTGCCGAATGGGTGCCGACAATGGAATGGCGTGCACCGTCCGGCGTGAACAGCACCGAGTGGGGATAACTGCAGCAAGAGAATAGAGTGGGGTGGCAAGTTATACATAGAAAACACACTATTTTTTCTCCAAAATAAAACCCCCGGGGGCTCTATTTTGCAAGTCCACCCAAAAAGGGTGCCTATTTCAGCAGGTGGTGGGGCTCTGTTTGAGGTGGAAATTAATCTCGATTCTCCTCAAGAAAAATAAAAGCTCAATTTTGGGGTGGCTCTGTTTTTAGGGCGGGGGGGGGGGGCTCTATTAAAGACTCTGTGTTAGGGGGGGTTCTATTTTAGGGGGTCTATTTTCGGCAGGTCCTTTTTAGTGGAGAGGAGTTTTCGATGAGTTGATCATTTTATATAGACCGACTAAATTGGTCAGCGAAAGACCAATAAAAGGAACAATTAATTGGTTGGTCCCCCGGATTTCCGATCTCTCTAATTAAACCCCCCCCCAAGCCATTAGCCGATGCTTTATGCCGTACCTGGTGATGCCCGCCCCTCGGCACAGTGTCGGTTCCGCTTCGCAGTTGACAGTGCCCAGCCGAAGTGCGCGTCCCTCGGCCTCGGGCGGCAACTTGCGCAGTTCGGCCAACAGGCGCAGACATGGCGGGCACCATGGCGCAAAATGGTCGACCAGCCAAAGCGTGCCGTCGGCTTTCACATCGTCGGAAATTTTCTGAAATTTTTTTTTGTTGAAAAAATCCCCAAAGGCAGAAACTCTTTCTTTTCTCTAGGTTCCCTCAACGACCCCGACATTTTTTGGGCCCTCATCCCCGAACCCGATCATCGAAATTTCACTCTGCCACGGCATTTTTGGCCCTCATCCCCTACAGCGATCACCAAAATTTTACTTTGCCTCGGCATTTTTTGGGCCTCTTCCCTGACCCCGAGAAAACTGTCCCCAACATCCCCGCCGGCGAAGAGTCGGCATAGAATGCCCCCGCTTTTTGCCCCACTTGGTATTTGTCCGCATTTAGCACGATCAAGCGCGATTTGGCGGAGCTGATGATGAATTTTGCCAGCATTCGCGCATTCATTTGCGCATTTCCTGGAGCAAAATATGACCAAAATTAAATGTTTTAAATTTTCTCATATTAAAAAAAATCTTTACTTTTCTCTATACTCCCGGGTACTACTAAAAAATTCCGGATAGGACCGGAACTTTTTGAAAAAATTCAGAATTCGGACACATTCCGGAAACCGCAATTTATGCCATCCCTACCACACACACACACACACTACCGTAGTGAATGTCATAACCGCCGGACGGGCGGAACATGACGGCCCTCGGCAGACGGCCCAGCTGCAGTTCGGCACAGACAGCCGCCATTGGTGCATCAGAATCGCCGGCACATTCCGCGATGTGAATCTGGTAAGAGTTGGCACATTGATATGCCATAGAGACAATCATGCCATACTTTTACCATATTAGCCACCCATGAGGCTCTATTTCAAATCGCTCGCCCATTTACGGGGGGGTTTTATTAAAGGGGGGGGGGGGGCTTTATTAGAGGGGGTTTATTTTTCAACCTCCCTCAGAAGGGACACTAGGGAGCTTTATCCTCAAGGGGGCGTCTTTATTAAAGGGAAAGGCTCGGAGGCTTTATTTTTCTACTTCCCTCAAGAAATAGACTTATTAGAGGTGGGGCTCTAATAGAGGGACTAAGCTTTTAATGTTCCTTGCCAAAAACTACGGCATTTCTCTCCTCCATTTTTGCCATACATTCATTTGCGGAAAGCGTTGTGCCAATGTGCGCCATTCCGGCTCAGTGCCATCGTCCGTCGCCGCGTTGACAAAAAGTGCCAACATTGGCTCATTGTCCTCATCCGGCGGACGACGGATCAACCAGCGGATTTCGTCGCTGTTCAGCCGAGGAATGGCTGGCAAAAGTTGATGCAATTGGGTACGAAGGTCCACCAAATCGGCAAAAAATACTTCCTGAGGAAAAAATTAAAATAAATTTCTGAAATTTTTGAAATTTTCATAAAAAAATTTATATTCCCTGACCGTCGCCTGCTGGCCACCATCTGTGCCCTGTGGGAAGAACAAAAAGCCGTCCCGATGGCCCAATTCGTCGCACATTTGCGCACCGTTTTCCCCATCGGCACATTGCAAGACAGCAAATGTGCCACCCAACCATTGCAAAATTGCTGCACATTTTATTCTATAAAATTAAACCTTTTTTTTTAAAGACTACTTAATAAATTTTTTCATATCTCCTTTTTTTTTTTTTTTTTTTTTTTTTTATTTTTTTTTTTTTTTTTTTTTTTTTTTTTTTTTTTTTTTTTTT
>JAKKIK010000144.1:0-46070 GCA_024500135.1 Heterodera carotae
GAGGACCCAACAATTCCCTCCCCCCCCCCCCCCCACCGGCACCATCAAAAAACTCTTCTTTCGTCAGGCAGCAGGAGAAATTCCAACACAATTCTTTCACTGGTTCATTTACTTTAAATGGACAACAAAAAATTGGTATCAGATTATGTGGAAAGGCTTTTCCCACTCACAAAAAAGGGCGCTAGATCAACTAGCCGATGGCCATTTGCTTGGGGCTATATCTTTTTTGATAGTCAGCCAATTTCTACAAAATTTGATATCTTAGAAAGTTTATAAGCTTTGTTATCAATAAATTAGAAGTAAAATTAACAAAAATCCACGAAAATCTTAATTTTTTATAAAGTGTAAATTGTAACTTTTTTGTGAGTTGCTTAATCGTTTAACCTTGCTTGTCATAGCATCTTAACAAGGAGAGCTTTCGAATGATACAAATTTTGTTAGAAATTGGTTGGCTAACAAATAAAGTTATGGCCCAAACAAATTTTGCCATCGGTCAGTGAGTAAAAAAATAAATAAAAATAAATCACTTAATTAAGGCACAAAAAGTTCCAATCAAAGCTTAGTGCTGCTGCTGCTGCTGCTGCTCCAAATTGCTTTTCAATAAGTTCAAAATTGTTCAAATTGTTCTCCTTCAAACCGTTTAATGGACAATTTGTTCTTTTTCTGCCGATTTGTGAATGAATGAATGAATTTACTGTTCAATTTTCGGTGTGAATTTCCTTTGTTCGTTTTGTAATCTGATGGAATGCTTCTTCTTCTTCTGCCCTCCGATTAACAGTTTAGCGACCCTTTCACAGATTACATTAAATTCTTCCATAAAAACCTTTTTTTCTTTGTTTCCCTTTGGCCCGCCCAAAATGGCGGCGAAGGGTTTGTGCGGTTCGCGGGCCTTTCACCCGCGGCGCCCCAATAAAATAATATTGGAAAACCCAATGTGGAAGGAAAGGCTTTTTCAAGGGCGCACCAATTTTCGCTTAATATACACATATAATGAATTAAATTGGTTGAATTAATTCTTCGATTATCGCCGCGGGCAAAATTAGGACAAATTTCTTGAGTTGGGCGAAAAATGATTGGCAGGAAGGCGTGGACGGAGGTTGGAGTTGAGCGGAAGAACAGTGAGGTCGACCATCATCACCAGTGATTACCAGATGATCACGATGGAAGTGATCAGGGAGAGAAAGAGAGAGAGATTACCATGATGATCATAAGTGATCAGGGAGATAAGAGAGATGAGAGGGAGAGAGAGAGGAGAGATAGACTACCACAATATCACTTAGATGATAATCAGGGAGAGAGCATGCCATAATATCAAGTAAGAAGGTGATCAGAGAGAGACGTTACCATGCTATCACAAAGAAGGTGATCAGAGACAGGGCGAGACATTAATGGAGGTGATCAGAGAGAGAGAGAGAAAAGAGAGAGAGAAAGAGTATTATTATTATTACCAATCACCCCGCCACTCCAACGCAGCAGGCGACGTCATCAATGTCAAATTTTATAGGTGTGTATGTACAATTTAATTTTACATGTGAACAAAATTCAATGGGTGAAGAAAAACGTGTAGTGAAATTATTACAATACGATCAAATTATTAGTTGCCGTTAAATTCGTCGGATTGCGCATTGAATGTGTCTCTCCCTCTTTTGTTTAAACCCAATTTATTTGTGTCAATTAAAATATTTTGAATGATAAAATTGATCAGTGTTACAAAATGTTTAAATTAAAAAATTGTTTGATTGAAATAAATGTTGCCATTTATTCATTGCGTAAGATTTGGTCTTATCGGCTCTTGGTCTTTTGTTGACGCACCTTTCAGCGATTATCAAATTCTGCAAAAAAGATCGAAAGCATATCTGTGAAATAATATGTGCATACCGTACTTCCTAAAAAGCATCACCCCTCGTTTAATGGGGGTTGAAAATAGAACCCCCCCCCCCCCTAAATAGACTCCACGGCTCCCTGAAAATCCGACTCCGGAAAAACCGAGACGGGAAAATCCGCAAGCATAAGATAAGACCAGAGATCCCATCGAAATTTTTCTAAAATAAGAACATCAAAGGTCAAAAATTTTGGCGTCCAAAATAAGAGCATTTTTAAAAACGTTGTTTTGAGCTTAATCTCGCATTTTATTCATCAATATCGGGATTTGCAACATATTTCTCACCGCCAACAATTTTTTTGAGCAATTTGGGGCTTGAAAAAGAAAAACAAAATTTGTTCGGATGGGGTCTGGGGTGCCGATAGGCGCCGCCGGGAAAAATTTGGAAGAAAGTGAGTGGATTTGTTAACAAAATTTGGTCCTTTTTTCACTTCTTATTTTCTTTTTGAAGGCAAAAATTGAAAGATTTATGAAGCCATTTCTTTGGCTCACAAAAATAAGACACAAAATAAGACCAAAAAGCAGAAATCGTTAAGAGGAATTGATCCGGCGGTGCTTTATGCACCGCCGGGAAAGTTTTTTTAGTGAGTCTTGTTAAGATTTTGCATATAAAATCGCTTTAAAAATATTTATTTTCAACGTTTATCTTTCAAAATCGGAGTTTTCCCTTGAAATCCAAAAAAT
Source organism: Heterodera carotae (assembly GCA_024500135.1). Taxonomy (NCBI): domain Eukaryota; kingdom Metazoa; phylum Nematoda; class Chromadorea; order Rhabditida; family Heteroderidae; genus Heterodera; species Heterodera carotae. Next base: position 2,567 of record JAKKIK010000144.1, read on the forward strand.
AAGAACAAAGAGCTGAAATAAGAGCATTTCTTAAAAATTAGAACAAATGGTATCTCTGGATAAGACCCAGGTAATCAGGCACCCGGAAAACCTGCCAGAATAAGGCAAAGTTATGATGATGCGAACCCAATCAAAAAATTACCTTTTTTTTCTAAATTCATAAAATATATTAAGAGATTTTAATTTTTTTTATAAAAAGTAATATTTGTTTTCTATGGATATGAACCCTATGGCTTTGTCCGGACAGGGATTTAAAAATGTGTTTCCGTGGACGGTCATGTTGAAATAATGAATTTTAATTGAATATCAATTCTTCGGAACTGATCATTTTGACATGGCGTGTTGAATGGGATAAATCTAACTGAAAAGCGATGAGCATCAGCAGCAGTTCGTGAAAAAAAATTATTTTGGAAATGCATTTGGGGATGAACATTTATTCACTAGCGCCTCCCATTTATGTGTATATTACAGGTGTTAGACTACATATTCTATTGATGGCTAGAGAGAATGGAGTATTTTTTTTTAATTGCACTTAAAATAAAGAAAAAAAACCTCTTCAAATTTTGTCGGCGACGATTTTTGATAGACGATTCTAACTGAAACAATGTGAAGAAGGATTATTCAATCATTGCTCGGATATTCGATTCATTGCTCTTCGATATTCGTTTTATTGTATAATGTTTCATTGTATTTTAATTTCAATAAACATTCTGCAGCAGAAGTCAATCGAGTCACATTTTTATACTTTCAGCTCAATTTTAAAATAAATGACAAGCAAAGGAATGACCAAAAAACAAACAGAATTTTGCATTTCATAAAAATTATAAATAAATAAAATTAATAAATGAAAATGCAACGAAAAATTTGTTAATTATTTCTTTCATTTTCAATGGTATGAGGCAGCGCGTTGGTATGTATGCATTTATACACATTATATTCTTTCTCTCTCTCCTCTTTTATTGATTATTCTTCATTCTCTGTTTCTTCTCACTTCGCCTCGTCCATTCATTCGTTCGTATATTCTCTTATGAGAAAATCCATCGCCGCGAATGTGAAAGCAACAAAATCGAACTGCAATTACAGTAAGTTGAATATCGACCGCGCCGGCGAACAAACGACAAGAGGAGGGGCAGAGAAGCTGGCTCTTAATGTCTAATTCTATAAAATTCGGATTTCGACCACGAGCATTAGATGTGACCAAGAAGCTGCCGATTCGAATTCGAAAATGTCGGAAGAGGAGCCCGAAAGTCAAACGGACAGTGGCGGTGGCCCCGTCCGGGATGGAGAAGGAGGAAGAGATGGTGAGTATTTGGGCGGGCAATGGCCGCCATGCTCTGCTTCTCTGTCACTCTCTCTCACACTCCTCGCTATTTCGTTTTCACCTCATCCCCGGCCCCGCCCAAAATTGAAGCTGTTTTATTTAATTTCATTTCGTATCAGTTAGCTTATTAGCTAAGCGGCAAAATGTTTATTCATGAAATAAAGACTTTCAGAGTTTAGACCAATTGACTCATCAGTCTTTATGTATTATGGGATAGTCGGAAATCGATAATTCAAATCCATTCTGACATCTGGTTCAAACACAATGCCAAATTCAAATACAAATTTAGGAATCGCACCTACAGCAAGCAATCCTCGCCCAAAAGGCCACTTCAGCTGGTGACACAGTTGAGAATCATGTCATTCCTACTCCACGAGTGTAACTCTTCTTACTTTTAATAAAGACAAAACTATTTCTTTTAAAAATATCGCTCTTGTTACAGGTCAACGATTAATGACGACGAATATAACAGAATATACCAAGACAGACACCTTCCAAAAGGCAAAAGGCTCATCACGTTCGATGGTTTGTAATTTAATTTTTTTGGCAGATTCCCACTTATGATATTCGAACCCCAAATCCATTCGAACTAGAGCTAGAGCTGCAACCCCTTTTTTCATTTCATGACGCAGTACTGGTCGAATTATGTTCATTTCCGAATTTTTATTTAAAACATATTTTGTTGGTTTCTAGAATCCGACACACTTGGCCCAATTTAGAATCACGTACCCAAATCCGAACAAAAACGGAAATTTACATAATTGTTTCGTGCTATTGGTGAAGCTGCCCCTCTCTTTTTGAAAAATTTACAATTCCATTGACTATGTTTCCAGGTGTTTTCGGGGACCGAGATTCAAACCCGAATTCGAAGTCGTAAACTCAAAAGTTAATTATTTTGAATTCACCGACTTTCTAAAAAGCATGAATATCGGGCGCTATCCAAGAACGTATCCAGTATTTGGATCTGGGGGGCAGGGACGTAACCAGGATTTTGGTTTTGGGTTACTTTGGGTCTTGTTGGTAGTACTTGGATGGAGGAATTCGTACGGGTGCCTTTTGGGAGGGATTTCGGACTTTTTCTGGATTTTTTTTAATACTACCCCCGGGTGTACTATTAGAGGGTTAAAGTTTTTTGTTCAAAAAATACGTGAAGCGTTTTTTGCCTGAAATTGACCCCGCTCTAACAAATAAGCCGTTAAAAATTTATAAAAAAGAAACAAAAGTGATGCAAAATTTGAGAAATGAAAACACAATACTGGCTCAATTTTCACATCAAAACTAACATCGTTTAAAGCATTCTGGTTCGTTATTTTACGTAATGTTAATTTTCATTTAGATCACGTGCCTTTCTTTCTTTTGCAAGGATCTTACAACGCCGACTCTGAAGATGAGGAATGGTTGTCCGCTAACAGATGTGTTAGCATTGATGATTTTGAACATATCATTGAAAGGCTTGAGTCTGCTTCTCACACCGATATCATCCATCTCAGGTATTTTATTTGTTTCTTCTCCCTCTCTTTTCATTTCGCGGTATTCCTTTCCCTTATAGGAATGCTAGGGCACTTCTGCAACGTTTTGAGCCCGGATTGGTGGACGATGTCTACGATTATTGGCTGCAAAAGCGGAAGGTTTGCCATTTATAAATTGCAACAAATAATACAATATCTTTTTTAAGCTTGCCGCCTCTCGGAAAACCAAATGTTCAGTGCTCATTCCGTTGTTGTGCACAGAACAGCGTCGCGATGAGAAAACGCTTGTCAATCCGTACATTGCGTTCCGACGACGCCTGGACAAAGTGCAAACGCGCAAGAAACAGAAGACGGAGTTGCTGACATATGAGAAGATGCTGCAGCTGAACTTGGCACTGAAACGGTCCATCGTTTTGGCCACGGCGGTAGTGCAGCGCGAGAAGCTGAAGCTGGCTGTTGTGGACATTGAACATTCGATGTACCAATTGCAATTCAATAGTCGCACTTGTAACGAGGAGGTGGACGTACTGCGACAGCGATGGATGGAACAGGCGGAACGGCTTTTGACCGGCGCGGGGGAGGAAGGGCGAAGGACCGCGGTGGACGTGCACCAACAGCTGATCACAGCTGATGGGCCTTCGTCGTCGTTTGCACTGCCGTCCTCGTCGACATCTTCAGCCCCTACATTTCTCGACAGCAAAGGCATTAAGAGGAATTTGGAGGTTTGGATAAAATCGAATTATTTCTCGTAAATTATATTTCTCTAGCTTTGGAACTCGACAATCACATCGAATCCGTTGAGCCCTGTTGTATTTCCGTGCACTGATAATGACTCTGCCGAAATGGATAAAATCTTTGCAATGGATGTAAATTCCAGCGTGGATGGGCGGTACCAATTCAGGCGGAAGCATGGGTGCAAATACCGTGCACCAGACATCCCGACTTTACTCAATGACCGTGCCACAGACAACCGGAACGATCCGCTCCCTGACGGGAGGAAATATATTGACCGATTCAACGAATTTCAATACTTTTCCACGAAGTAATCCATTCCAGTCGTTATATCTCTGTTCTATAGTTCTGTTTTTCTAGATTCTCAACGCAAATTCGCCGAGATGTCCGTAGCGACTTTTATTGCGGACATGGCGTCCCCGAGGTGGGATTTGTCCGCAAGCGAATGGGTCGCGGCGGTCGGATCCACATTGATCTCATGCGTATCGACCAAAGACACTCCCCCAAGCACGACAACAATTGATCACGATTTGGATCTCTTCACCCGATGTATATTTTTGACTGTCTCTCATTTCATTTGTTCTGCTACTTGTTGTCTTTTTTTCCTCTTATGAGTGTCTCCTATTATGCTGCCAACGCATTTTTAAATCATACTCTTCTCCTTTCCACTTTTGTTGGCATTCTTTGAGTGCGCCCCGCTTTTACCCTATCCCACAAACATTCTTCAACTTTCCACTTCTTCACCCTTCAACCCTCTCAATCGGCTCTGCTACGGTGTAATTTTCGAACAAAATCAGGATTCATTTTGTTTTCAATACATTGGTGGATTTTACATGTTTTCAAAAATATAAGAATTAGAAAAAAAAAGCAAACAAAAAAAATACACTTCTTGAGATCAGCTGTTAAAAGTTAAGCTTTATGACAGGACAACAACGAGATCTCTATTAATCACGTTATGATGAAAAGTATGCCGGACGAAAACGGGGCCCTGGTGCTATTTTACCGGGACTCGGTAAATAGGCAGGGTCTTCAGTCCAGGGTCAAAAGGAACACGTTTAGTCCAGGTCATTTTTCACCTGTTTAATGATCGGTGCCTGGAGTCCCGGTAAACGGGATTTTTTGATACTGGAATCCCGGGTCAAAATGAAATCCCAATTCCGGGTTTTCAAAATTTCGGACTCATGAAAACATTAAACCAATGGGTTTAGTTGAGGATCAACGGACGATAGTCATTCCAAGTAGCAGTGATCCGCTTATTCCAAGTAGCAGTAGTCCGCCTTATTATGCTGAGAAAGATAACTCCTTTTATAGTCTGTCTCCCCTGGTCATTACCATTACGAGTTTGTTGTCGACAAAATAAAAACTGTCCGACTTCGTCTCAAAAGGCGCTGCGATCATTTCCTTCACTGAAGTAAGAAAACAATGGGAGAAATAGACATTTTTACGCATACTTAACGCATCGCAAAGGTGAGGGATGTGGTAAATGTGTTCGCAGGAATTTCGCGAATTTGGGATGATAAAACCAAAGTCGAAGTCGAAGCTCTTTAATAGCCGATCTCGAAAGTAATGGCGTTCAATCATTCTGTGTGTGTGATGAAAGTAGTAATGCAGATCAGGGACATAACTGAATGCCGAGAAAAAAGCCCAGACCTCAAAAAAGGCATGAAATTCTGTTTTTTTTCAAGCAATCAACTTTCATAGTTTCTTGGTTTTTTTTTCGTCTATTTTTGTATAATTTTCATGGATGCCTTGGCAATCCTAAAGAATGGGGGTCCCGGCGAAAAAAAATGCTAAAAATTCGACAGGCCTTTTTTCTGGCCTTAAAAAATGCGCTGATCACGAATCTGAACTCAGATTTTGAAATCATTGATTTTATCAATGATTTTTTTTTGTCAAGTACTTGATTTTTTTTCAAACTTTCTCCTAAAAAGTAGATCAAAACTTGTTTCTAGGGGTTTTCGGGGTTGCTGATCACGATTCTGACATCCATTTCGACCAATACTGAACCCCGGACCCGAACTCGAACAAAAAATAGAACCTAAATTTTTTTTCAAAAATCAGTTTTACGTCTTAAAATGCATAAATGGACGCTAGTTGTTGTTATTTCACGCGTTTATGATGTTCAAGCATTTTAAGTGTTCAGGCGATGAAACTGATTCTTGAAAAAAAATTTAAGTTCTACTTTTTGTTCGAGTTCGGGTCCGGGGTTCAGTATTGGTCGAAATGGATGTCAGAATCGTGATCAGCAACCCCGAAAACCCCTAGAAACAAGTTTTGATCTACTTTTTAGGAGAAAGTTTAAAAAAAAATCAAGTACTTGACAAAAAAATCATTGATAAAATCAATGATTTCAAAATCTGAGTTCGTGATCAGCGCATTTTTTAAGGCCAGAAAAAAGGCCTGTCGAATTTTTAGCATTTTTTTCGCCGGGACCCCCATTCTTTAGGATTGCCGATGCCTTACTAGGCTGGGATTCTTTCAAGTCACATCCTGCACCCAAATCCCGGAATTCGGTCATGTGCCTTGTATAGACAGATGAGACTGAAGGCACAAATACACTAGCTGGTGCTCACCGGAAATTGTTGATCGGTTTGTCGCCTACCACAAATTCCATTGTCGCACCGATGTGACTGAAATTGTTGTTTGCTTTATCAATATATTTAAAAATATAATGACCTAAGCCGCAAAAAAGAAGGCTTGAAATAATAACGGATGAACCGGGGAGTGAATGGTTTGTCCCCAGCTTCGACTGCGTTATCGTCCTCTGTCTCCACTTCCTCTCCGTTGTCCCCAACATCCGAGCCTTCTTCATTCGAATCTAAACTCATGTTGTAATTCGTGGGTAAATTAGGGAGAGACCAGGCTTGTTGATCTCAAAAAGTACAGTTTCGGTATCGATATCGCGAACTTTGAAGCGGACAAATTCAATGTCTAAACGGAATTCACTCACAACAAAAGGGTGTTAACATTTTAATAAAAACTTACCATAAACATTGTCTTCAGGCCGGCAAAGAAAATCTAAATCTTTTTGATTTTCAGTTAAAGCATGCAATAAGTGTTTTCATTTTCACCTTTAGTGATACAATTCAGCCTGAGGACATCGTCTGGCATCACCATCTCCTTAGCCCTAAGTTCTGCTTCTGTGATCGTTGCGGGAATTTCGTTTGCTTCAACACTTCGTCCTTCGCTTTCGTTTCGAGCATTATTTTTGTCCAAATCGGCCATTTCTCACAGCGTTTACTTCCACGTTCCTAAATCATGGCAATAATGTTTATGACCATTTCCTTAAGGGTTTTGATGAAATTAAGTCGTAATTTAGTTTTCTGAATAGATTCAAAATTAAATCAATAAAAGTTAAAAAGAACCACCCTCAGTCAGTAGAATGATAAGCCCTGCTAAAGTCAGAGATTATACGTAAACACATCTCTATGACAACCACAAACACTCGAAAGAATGCTTCAGTTAAATAAGAATTTCTGAACACAATATTTGGGTAGTTCAGAGAAACTACAATAAAAATGTGGTTAATTTAATCAAAACATTTTATTAAAATAAATTAAATTATACAGAAAAAGGACAATAGGGCAAAAGTGGAAAGAAATGGGGACAGTGTTAAAGATGCGGTTTTTCGTTCACATAATTCCCAGCCCGACAAAGTGTAGACGCAAACATCCAATGCGAATTATCGCACCGTTCCATAGAACGGCCGACTTCCGAGACGGCACAATCCCAAGAGTCGAGTCCAATAGCCAAAGAGTCGATTGATCGTCAACTCCCGTCCTTTGACAGGCGCAGTCTGAAATGAAATCAGCCGAAAGTCGCGCTTGTTGTGAGCATTTGCGGCGGGAGAAAGTGTCGTCGGCGAAAAAATTTGCGGAGATAACTTCAAAGCATTGTTTTGCCTAACAATACAATGAGAATTTTCAAAAATAACCAATGAAATAAAAGACGACCTTATCGAAGAAAACCAACGCCTGGTGCTTTCCGAGCACTTTGCAGTGTGTAAATTGGCTTAAATTAGTGGTTTATAAAAATTCGATCTAAAAAAAGTTCACCTTAAGTCGATGTTATGCAGCGAATTCACCTTCAATGGGCCCAAAGTGACGAAGGTCGAATGGATTGGAATCAAAAAGTCGCTGTACAAAATATTTTTATCATCACCACTGAGAATTTTAAGTGCAGCGAAAATAGGCAATGTCCTGTTGAGAAGGCCTGTAGTTTTTTTACAATTTGTTCATTCAACAAAGCCTACTTACTCGGATTAAAAGAATTCTTCAGCGATCGATCATTGCTTTTGATTTCGGACGACAAAGTATCCGCAAAATGATTGACGCCGGAAGCAAGATCACCAGGTTTTGTGGCAAAAGCAGTGAAATTGTGTGAAAAATTGCTACAAAAAAATAGGCTTGGTTTTAGTCCTGGTTGTCATAACAAACAACAATTATAAAATTAAAAAATAAAGGTTTTAATAATCTAATCATTTAGTGAAAGCTTCTAATCAAGTTGAGAATTTTTTCGTGCTGACTCGACGTCAGAAAACATTTTGCTTTGCTTTAGTATAATTAAAAAAGTCCACCTCTCTGCGAAATCTTCTGTTTGGTTGTGCATTTTGATTAGTGCTTCAACTGCAATGGACAGCCTGGCATCGTCAGGACTGCCAACATCTATCGGCGTTTCTTCTCGACAGTTTTGCTGCTTAGCGGTAAAGCGTTCTTCCGCAAGGGCATATGCCTTTTTTACCATACTTTGAACTTTGAAAGTGTCTTTCATCGATTTTTTCCGCATTTTTGTCATTGTTGGCTCTAACTTGACAAATTGTTTTGTGTTTTCTGCTCCTATTTTCTTGCAAAAGCTCGAAATAACAGAACTGAAAGACGAATTGGATTTTGGCAGTTTGGTGTATTTGTCCCAAAGAGCCATACGATCGGTTACGCGTTTTGAGCTGAGAAGATTGGCATCCTAAATTCGAATTTTGATAATTTAAAGGGGTTGATGACAAACAATGAATGGTTCGATGTGAAGCGAGCACATAAATCGCTCATTTGGCAGTGCGGTAAATGGAGGATTCGGACAATCCAAACAAAAGGAAGTGTCGCAAAAATCGCAGCAAATCATCTTTTTTTCCATATATCTGAGATGCATTGGGAAATGAATGATTTAATCAAAAGGATTAAGACCTTTTGCAATAAAAACATTTCTTGGAACTCGAGACGTCAGAATTTGAGAAAATCTCATCAAATGGCAATTTGTAATAGCATTCGTCAATGCACAACTTTTCAAGTGTAAATTCACGAGAATTGATGGCCTTGAGGGAGTTCACAAACTCAGAAAAATCCTCAGACGGAGCGCCATCTTTACCGGACAGACGGAGCAAGAAACGAATAAAGGATTGGTTTAAAGCGTCTTCTTTTTCGTGAGAATCCTAAGAAAAAAAATATTATTATCAGTAAATCTTTTTAAGAGAAACATTACCGAATTGCATTTTATCCGGGGCAAATGTCTGATGGGGAAAAAACAAATTATTGAATTATTTAAATAAGCACTAGTGACTATTGGCAGTGTAGTGGCGCAGCCCCAGGCTACGACCCTGTTAGTTTCATTTTAATTTTTCATTAAAAATGTTCTGGTTTGCTGATTTGTATACCACTGAAGAATATAATAAATTTATTTCCTACTCTGTTGTATTTCGCGATATAAATTTTTTTTAAGTCGACTAAAAAGGAGACCTAAAAGTAGAAAGTGGCAATGAATAATGTACCTAAAGACATTAATGTTATTTCATGGGATTACCGTCTGTTGTATTGGACTTCAGTTTCACAACGATGACATAACCAATCAGAAGGCCAGCTCTCTTTGTTATGGTTAATTGGGAGCGAGGGAAAATGACAAATGGAATGAAAAGAAGAATTGCATCTTGAACAATTGTACAAACGACCGCCGATTATTTCCTGAATCATTTCAATTCAAATACAACAACAAAGGAAGTTGACGAAATAACAAATTTGGCTTATCGATAAAAAAAAAAAAAATTCACCATACATGAGCAGCAAAATTGGGTAGAATCAGGACTTGAGCGAGGCGAAGAATGATATGAACGTTTCATTTGACTTTGGAAGGCCTGCTCAATTTCGTGTTGAAGACCAACCTCTTTGTCATATACAATGTTGGCTTTTCGAAGTTTCGACCCATAGACAAAAGTCATTTAAAGATCTAAACAAATTATTGCCTAAATTCATGAAGTGTCCATTGCCTAAAGTTAAGTCTCGAAAGAAATCATTTTGCCGTCGGTAATGTTAAATTTAAATAATGAAAACGCCAAAATGACAAAATTCAAATCTTCATAAGCATTTTGTGTGTGAGAATCCACTTATGGTGTGCCTGTTTCCGTTCTTAGATAATCCCGTTCCCGAGTTTTTCAAAAACCAATTACTACTAGCCTTTGCTAACCCAACATCGGTTAAGGTGAAATGGTTGCCATTACTGCCAAAATTCTTTTGATCAGACTATTTTTGCCTCTGCTTCTCTTAACAGGTAACAATTTTATTTTGTACTTTCCATTTTTTTAATTTTCAATACTTTTTAGGTGCCATTTTGAGGCCGAGTTTCATTTCGCTTGCATATGTTCTTCTCGCCTTTTTGTGCACATATCTTCCACCTATTTATGCCAATTCACCTTTTCCTAGTTTTTTTTTCATTTTTTCAAAACTAATTTGAATTTTAAGCAATTACGCGGCTTTTTACCCTGTTCTGTGTTGCATTTTCTCTACTAACAACTCTTGCGCAATTTGGTTATCAACTTTACCAACACTTGAAGTATCCGGACGATAAAGATTACATAGACGAGGCATGTAATTCCACTTCAAGTAATGATTTTTGGCTTCGACAAACTGGGTTTATTAGGTAGGTTCACTGTCCATTTATTGAACTTTTTAAAAATGCTTTTTTTATCTTCTTTTTAGAGTACCCAACACAGCTTACGACCCAATCTTATTGCGACTCTTTTTACCTGAACTTTTGGCTCTTCTCGGTTCACTCGTCACTTTTATTTCCTGTTCTTTTTACTCAACCGATTTACCTCCTTTTGGGGTGACGGATCATGAGAATTCGGAGGAACAAATTGCAGAAACTCTTTTGTGAGTTTATTATTTTGCTAATGAATTAGACAAGGCAAATTTGAAGAATGGATGTCCAACAAGGGGAACGGGCTGCAGAAAGGCCCGAGGCGGAGATGAACAGACAATACTCAGAAACAATCGTTTTCGCTTCAAAACGCACTTCGGACACACTCATTGTTTTTGCCGTTTGTGTTGTTGGCATACTCATGGTGATAATGTCTCATTCTTCTCGAAGATTAATATTTTTGCTAGCCTTCGCTGCTGAATGTGCCATACTTCCTGTTCATGTTGATTGTCTTGACTTGGTGGGCACTTTTCGTGCCTCTCACTCGCTCAGCGTTCAACGCTATGAAACGGACATTGGTCTTTTTTTTCGCACTTCACTTCGTCGCCCTTTACACTTATCAAATGGAATTCTTCCATGATATGTTACCGTCAAAATCAATTTGTATGAGGTCTGTTTGTGTTTGTTCCTTCCTTTACATATTTTTTTTGTCAGACTCGTTGGCTTATACACCCTGGTATTTCCTAATACATGTAAAGATTGGTACGCGATCCGACTGAAAACAGATTTGGGATGGGTTCCGTTTTCCAATTTCGCTGTGATTTTGCTTTTACATTATCTTTTGCAAATACAGTATCGGTTAGTATATGTTTTCCTGGAGGGCAATTTATAAGATATTTTAGATGGACAAAGAGTGGAGTAAAGAAACACATTACAAGAAGACCAACCAATCAAAGAGTCGGTGACTCGACTCAGGAAGAGGTGAAACTTGTCAAGAATAAATTTAAAAATAAAAAAATAAAAAGGAAACAATAAATGTAAGAAAAAAAAAATTACAATTGAATTTAAAAGACTATGGATTAAGAGAGCAATTAATGAAATGCCGATTAAGATAGCTTATTTAATTTAAATTGTCCTGAATTTAAGTTACTTCCGCCTCCACAGGGCATTGAGACGACCGATGTGAACGCACTTCAAAGGATCACTTCGGAAGTGATGGACCGTCAAAAAATTAGACAACTCATAAAACGTTTGAAAAAATAGCTATTTTTTATTGTCCACAAATAACTTTTAAGCGAAACGTGAAGATGAGCCGGGGTTTATTTTTGTTCGTGCTTTTCACGAGTTTCTCTATTTTTGCCTTTACCACTGCTACGTGTTCGCCCTTCTCGCCATGATGGTCAATTTCATTTTGTAGCATTTGCCCGTCCATCTGTCCCAACTCTTAAATTTCTCTTTCATTCCCTTCAGATGTGGGCACTACTCTATCACTCCTTGTTTGGCCTTCTCTTCCTTCTACTCACATGCTTCCTTTGGGCGCTCGTCAATTCGCGCAAATGGACATTCAGATTGTCGCCCATTCTTTTGGCATATGTCGAGGTGATTGATCCCCAATAAAATGGATTTTTTGCTTTCTTTGACTGCCATTTATCTCGCAATCAGTTCCTACTGCTGGCCCAATATGTGTTCAGCATGAATCTAAGTAAAAGTGATCTCGGACTTCCCGAATCAGTGGAAATCATCGGCTTCAGACTTGAACAGTCAAGAACGGATGCATTTATGTCACTTTTATTGAAGGTAGGACACAAAGCTGTTCAGTGGGAGGTGGTCAGGGCCCGGACTTTACAAAGTATGACTACCCAACCACCCATCAAAGTCAAAAGGTTTTACGAAGTGAATCGAAAGTTGTTAGGCGCCGACAAGAGATTAGGTTGTTTTTTGTTAATAAACATATAAAAATTAATAAATTTCCATTTTTATATGATGTTTCTTTTTATAATTTTTGTTTTGTAAAAAGTTTTTACAAGAACTTCCCTGGCCGGGCATTTTGTTAACAGAAGTTTAATTACTTCTTTCAAAATTTTCACTCATTTGGCAAAAAAATGAAGCAAATTAAGATTTAAACTTAATTTTTATTTGAGTTCTTGCTCAAATATTTATTAGTCTGCATAGCCATCTGCAGGAAATTTATGCGTAAGGATGTGATGGGTGTTCGATAGCTATTCTATGCATAGTTAGAACATAAATGGATGTATGTAAAATTGTGGGGCTGCATTCGGAACTACTATTTTTAATAGCTTACAATTAGTGATTTTTCTTAAGAATTTGCAAAAAAAATCATTTGGCTACCAATTTTACCTCTTTTATTTGTCTTGCGAAGAACGCCTCGGAATTCCGTACGAATCGACCCCTTCCTCCCTCCCTTGAACGCCTAATGTTTCTTTTCAATGACTAAAGCTTAAAAATCATTGGCTGACAGAAAAAGAATGTAAAAAAATCGATTTTCTTTCTGTCAGTTCGTAAATACAATATTTGCTGATTGTGAGTAGATTTTCTTTGTATGCTTGTACTAAAACTATCGATAACTTTTTTTTAATCAAACATTTGTTAATTTTTTTTTCGTTTTTGTTTAACTGTACACCTTAAATAACTGCGTTTTTAGCTTTAATTTTTGTTAGAGAATTTATTGCCTTTTGGATTCCCATCATTTTATTACGGCTTTTCGAAAGGACTAAAGTAATAAAAAAAGGAATTCTCACATCGAAGAAAGCATATATTTGGGATCTTCATTGCTTAAAAATATTCATTGGTGTTTTTTCTTCAGATTATCCTCAGTCTTCCGATTTTCATTCTTTTGCGTTTGCATTTGCGCGAGGATTATTATAACTCTCTGAGCGGTCGTGAACGGTTACGGCGCATCAACTACGGTACATTCATATCAAACGACAATCAAACCAACGCAGGACGACGCAAAGTTACAATTCCAAGCGCAAATGAGGTGGGAACGCCGCTAAAATGTTGATACACAGCTTTTTGAAGACTAACATGTCAATGAGAAGTCTCAACCCAACTTTCCCCCACCCCACCAAAAAATAATTATTTTTAGGACCCATTCGGATGCATTTCACACCTTTTGACCAAGTACTGGATTTTCTTAACCGTCTTTTGTATCTTGGTGAATTCGCCGGTAGACGGGAGCGAAAAGAGTCGGACGCTCTTTTCAATCGGATTCCTCGCCTTTTTTATCGTCTTCATTCTTCTGCTTGTTGTGAGTTGACAATGAGTACATATTATTCATGAATCATTTCTACCATTTAGACCTCTTTCCGGCTTTTTCGAAAAGTCATATTCGCATTTTTCACCGTTTTGATCATTTACGCATCGGTTGTGTTGGTGTCCATCTACTGCTACCAATTCAAAGGAGTGCCTGAATTTTGGCAAAATTTGACGCATGTGAATGTGACGTTGTGGAACGACATTGGATTGGTTGACTACAATGCAAACGATTTCGGGTCGGTGTTCTGTAAATTGCGAAAGTAAAAGTACGATTTGGATTACCTTTTAGACTTCTGTTCAGCAGTCTGACAAAGCTCATCTCTCTGCTCGTCGTCACTATGCTCCAGCTTAAATTCTTCCACAACCCTTGGTCAAGACTTGTCTCCGATTCAGCCGGACCAGAGCATTCAGAAAATGTTGAGACGGCCGATGTCGTACGAGCGGGTTTGTATTGTAAATAATGGAATCATGAAATGTCACCACGATGCACTAGTACTAGTTTGTTTTTATTGTCCCCGTTTAGTTTTTATTTTTTACCCTTTTGCTTTAGCAGTTTCGTTTTTTTTTCTTGAATTGTCGTCATTGCATTTGTTTTGTCCTTTTGATCTTTGCATTATTCACATTTACTGACACAGTTTTTCATTCTCCCAATGGTTATTGTCAATTTTTCACATTTCAAAAGACGGATTTTTCTTCCTTTTTTGTATTAAGAGCATATCCGGCTCTTTGTGACCAGGTTTATTTATGGGGGTTATCGAAGAAAACCCAGTATTTATTCTAAATATGAAAAGTCGCATTAAAAAGGACACAATTGGCTTTATTTTATTTTAGTTAAGTTGGTTGGTGAGACAAATTGGTGGTTTTATTTCGTGGAAACTGAAACCAGGAAGTCGTATTTTACGCTTAAAATAGGATTTTCCGGAGTCGGCTTTTCCAGACTCGGATTTTCTATGTGAAAGCTCGTTTTGCTTCCAACACATAACTTGAATTCGAAATTCGCAGGTCTGTGTGTTAAGAAACAAAGATTAATCAGAAGCTAGCGATAAGAATTTTACCAAAAGTTACACAAAATCTTGAAAATTCGCTAAAATCTGAATTTCGCGATTTATAAATCCTAACTTATTTGGATGAGATTCTTAATCGCACTGCTTTTGCTTATTCATAGTTTCTAAACTCCTCTCCCTAATCCATCTGTTGAATTATTAAGGGAACGTTGATGAGAATTTTAAGTTTGTTTTGGGAACGTTCCATTTTTTCCAACAATTTCCCATCACAGATTTGTTCCTCTTCCTTCTATTATATAGGAGAATGAAATTGTACATGAAATCAAAAAATGTTGTGTAAAAAGCGGTCGCAAGTGGAAATGAGAAAAGTGTAAAAACAGTGAGAAAAAAGAACTGAGAAAAGGGAATTAAATAAGAAAATATCATTTTGTGTTCAATTATATTTGACATTTGCACTTTACCAAAATCAGCGATCTCGCACATATAAGCAATATGTAATAAAGTTTTCGTGATTTTTGTACTGAATTTATTATTTGTTTGCACCGTCCATTCGTTTGTTCGTGCGTTCACTGTAAATACTTAATCCTCTTATGGAGTACTATTTTATGTCGCGATAATTTCTTTATTAAAATTTTCAGAAATTCGGAGGGTTGTCATGCGCGCTTCCGACCTTTGGACGGCATGCAAAGATTTTTGTTGGCGTTTTGCTGAAGTGCATATTCATCGCTTCGTCCTGTTAGTGCTTCTCTTAGTATGTTTGAGCCACCATTGCTTCCTCAACTTCGTGTCCGTCCTCTTCATCTCCGTGGCGCTTTCCTTCTTCACGATGGCACGCTTCATTTCCCTTATGCTGTGTTTTTATCTTGGTCTGTTGTTCATCGCAAGGAGAGTTTACCAGGTAATATGTGAAATTGTTTTGTCGGTGTCCAGACTTTTTGGCTCGAAATTAAGAACTTTACAAGTTTTTCGATCCATAATCTGTTAGTCTGTCAATTTCAGTTTGAAAGCTCATATATATATTAGAAACTATTAATCGGCATTTAAGTAATAAGTCAACACAAAAAGTTACAATTTAACAATTACAAATCGCGGATGGAAGAGTGGCAATTGAAAGACACTTTTTAATAGTGTGGTGGCGGGTAAAACGGTGGTGGATGAAAAGGAACCGGGGTTAAGTGATTCACCCGGCGGTGGGATCAAAGGGTCAATTTGCGAAACGCGACAACAATAATCAGTATTTTCAGCTTAGTTTTATTCCACGACTCAGAGATGATGCTCACAATTGTACCAACATTAATGGTAGCATAGACTTATTAAACTCTACAGAGAAATGGATAGGGATCGAAAAAGATACGAACTTTGACTCGGATATCTTGGTAAGAAAGCAATAGTCGCCTCATTTGTGAATGGATTTTCGATTATGCTTTTCAGGGATTTATCACTGTTCTGATTCTTATCGGCATGCAATTTGCCATCAGATATCGCCAAGTGCATCACCGAAAAATATTTGGACTTGATGAGCCGTTGCCTGGAGTTCTTTTTATGGGTCATAATCCACTACACTTTGACAAGAGCCTGAGGGATTGTGCCAAATTCTTGCTCAATTATGGCTTCTACAAATTCGGCGTTGAAGTTCTCCCATTACTGACAATCCAATAGAAAATAATATTTTCATCCATTTCCCCACAGATTTCGTTTATTTCGATGGCGTTTTCCGCTTGGTCTCGAATGGACATGCTTGGTGCTCTGCTGATGATTTGGCTTCTTATTTTAGTGCCAGTGCGACGAAGCGGCCGCAAAAAGTTATGGCCATTTCTCTTAATTTATTTGGCCATTTTGCTGTCTGTTCAATATGCCATGTCCGTCGGATTGCCTGCTAATTTGTGCATAGGTATTTACTAACTATCCCATTCTTCCAACTTGACTATCAATTTTTTAGCCTATCCTTGGAATTCAATTCCTTTGCCGAGTCCGACCAAATTTCGCAACGACACTTTGCATTATCTTCAAAACAATTTTTCTTACCTTTTGAGTTTGGCCAATTACAATATGTTAGCCGATCGATTTGACAAAAACATTTTGATCGATTTTTTCGTCTTGGCCATTGTTTCTGCACAAAATCGCGTCTTTGACCGTGAGGGGGAAGGCCACCCGGCCGGCTCCAACGATTCGATTTATAAGAATGGTATTTTCCAACTGATCAAGGAAAATCCGCGCTACGATTTTGTGGTGGAACAGAGGTTAACATTTTTGTCCTTAATTGTTCTATTTTATAAACAATTTTGTTGAAGGAGTTTCGTGGACTTTTTCAAATACATCATTTTCATGTTTGGCCATTGGATTACATTGGTTGGTTGGTGTCTTTTTGAGATGACATTTTACAATATTTAATGCGGGTTTTTCTTTTCAATAGATTATGGTGTTATGCGCTGGCCTCGGCGGCACTTCTCTTTTTGCGTTGGGCTATCTGATCATCGCTTTTTGGATGCTTTGGCAGGGCAGCAAACTCTACACTATGCATAATTATTCCAGAACTTTGGCACGTTGGCAATTCTTGGCCATTTACTCAGTTGCTGTGATGTTTGGCAAAATTGCCCTCCAGGTCAGTTGCAGCGTTTTTTAGATTGATATTTGGTTTTCAGATGCTTGGCTGTGTCTTTGTTACGCTGCTTTTTGGCATTTGCCCCATCCAACAACTCTTCGCCGTTTTTTGTGCCAATCCAATCGCAAGAAATAATTTGGACTCCTTCATCAGTGAAAATATGCCGGAATCGACGACGCCCAGTTCCATTAAAAGGATTATGGCGAGTTTCACTGAGTGCGCATACCCGGGAGGGTCTGCCGAAAAAACAGAAAACCCACAACACAATGAGTCGATGATCGGCTACGATGTGCTCGCTTTCGTTTTCATTGTGTTCCAACTGCGGATTCTCCATTCTTGGTTCTTCCAGCGATGTATGATCGAGTTTCGATGTGAGGTCATTCAGGCGAATAGGCGAGTCGAATGGTGTGCATTTATTGTATATACATTTGATTTTTTGTCAGAGGCGCAATTCTTATCAACCAACTTATTGAGAAGGAAATGCGCGAACAGACTGAACAGCAAAACAAAAAACTTCACGAAATCAAAGACAGGACGGCGGCAATTCGAAAGCGATACGAGGAACAGCAAAGACGAAGCACTGGGATTAGCTTTTTCTCGCCCCAAACGTATGGTCAAGGTTTGATTGTTTTTTTTTAAATTTTGAGTTAGCTTAACTACGGTATTACCTTTTTTTTTGCAATTTTTGTTCTTTATTTGAGTCGTCCATTCTCCGTCCAGAGCATTCTAATCCGCATTCTATTTTGGGATTTGCCATTTGATGGTTGATGTACAAATAGGTCAGATTATTGGGCACACAAACGTAATCATTTAAAGTGGGGCTATTTTATGTTTGTTGGTGTTGTGATGTGTTTATGTTTCGTCTCTGTCCCCAGTATTTCGGCCTAGTCCGTCCTCACTCGTCGAGCGTCTTCCGACATTCGACGAAGACGACCCGTTCCCAACTTACGACTTGCGACTTTCTGTCCCGCCTTCCGTTTCTGGTTTGTCTTAGAATTGGTTCTGTGTGCGCGACTTTCGCTCGCTCTTTTTCTGCACATCGCTTTGGTTATTTCCGTTTTGCTGTGCGCACTCATTCTCCATGAAATTAATAATAATTAATTATATTATTGTTATCTATTATCTAATTATAAAAATCGTGAGAATATCGTAATTTGTTTTTACACACGTGAATGTTCTAGGAAGTTTTTTTCCAGTAAAAACCCCACTCCAAAAAATATTTAAAAAATTTTGTTGTTTAAATAACGAGATTTAAAACTCAATTGAAACTAAATATTATTATGTTTATTCCTTTGCTTGATGCTTTGAGAAACATGAATTGCAAACTTTCCCATGTAACTTTTACTTATTTAAAAATAATTTTTCTTTTAATTTTAGCGAAACGTTCTGGTGATTATTACATGTTCGACTATGAGCCGGACATTGACGAATTGGTCGTGCCAATTGAATCGTTTGTTCCCGAAGGTATCAAGTATTTCTCTGTTGCATTATTAATATTCTTTATTCAGTTACACCCGGCGCAAGCGATTTTGACAAGCTTGATCCAGCTCAGGTGCTTAACTTCAAAGGCGTATCCAGACCCCATGGATTTCCGGGGGGGGAGCGGGGGCTAAATTAAAAGTCTTATCTTTATGGGGTGCATTTTATGATCCTTCTGGCAACGACCTTCTTTTTTTTTGCTCATACCGCTCAAAACGTTTTTAAGAGGGTGTCCGGTGGTGCCGATAAGCGCCGCCGGGAAGTTTTGGCGAATTTTAATGGGGTTCTTAAATTTTCTATTTTGATACGACATCGTTACTTTTAATGTGCAAAATTTATGTTCTCGGTTCGGCGGGAGGCTGAGCCCCCCTTGGTATGGGGAAGGAAATTTATGAAAAAAAAAAAATTTCCATTAGCAATTTGTCCTAGTGGTCTGTGCGACCGACAACAAAAATTTTATCTCAGGTTCAAATCCTTTCCATGTTTTTGCTTATTATTGGTCATTTTCGCCTAAATTTCCTCGAATTTAGCCTAATTTTTCTTAGGAAACGTGGCTATATTTTTCAAAAATTTCTCGGCGGCGCCTATCGGCACCGCCTTTACCTCATTTAGGCCTCATTTTCCTTAAGAAAACCGACTATTTCTTTCAAATTTTTTTTCGGCAGCGCCTACCGGCACCGCCGAAACCCACAGCCCCGATCCGAAAATTTTTTTCGGATGGAAGGCGAGAGCAAAAAAAAAAAAAAGGTCATCACTCGCGCGCGCAGTGAAAAAATAGTCGAACGTAAGGAAATGGGACGCTGACTCCCCCTAGGGGGGGTCATCACCGAACGCAAGACCTCTTCCCTGACCCCCCCCCTTGCACAGGTATGGTTGCAAATGCAAATACCTCCATTTATTAGCTACTGCACACGGCACTGGGGAAGGATTTGAACTTGGTTGGCACATTGGATTCAGTGGAACAAGCGGAACACATCAAAGACGAGGAACTGCGAATGATCGCCGCTGTTGGGCCATGCAAAAAGGCACGCGAAATTGCGAAAACGACACTGACAAGACGCAGACAGCGAAAAGAAGAGGAAACAGAACAACGGAGGGGGGACGAGGAAGAAGCAAACGACACTAACGATACACAGCCATCCACTTCAGGGAAAGGTGCTTTCGGGTTGAATTATGTTGTTTATTCGTAATCATTCATTATTGGAATTTCTTATAAATACTTTTAATTGAAGTTCAACTACAAGCGGATGGCGAGGATGAGGCAGATGTCCCAACAATACGAAAACTGTCAAGAAAAGACATCGAGATTGAACGCCAAGAAAAGTCGGCAGTTGGGGAAGAAGAAAAAAAATCAATTGAGAACAAAAATGAAGGAGATTCTCGAGCTAAAAGTTGGGGTAATTTGATTCGAAATTTATGTTACTAACATTCTCTCAACATCGCAGGACAATTAATTGTGTCTCTGTTTTTATTTGTGCTCAAACTTTTCCATTCTTTGATCGAATGGATTTCCGCCTTTCTCAACCGACGGTCCCGGGAGCATCGTTATGTTGAATATGTACTGAACAAAGAGAAGGAGAAGCTGAAAGAAATGATGAGCAATGTAATCCTTTTTGTCATTTCCAATATATTATTGCTTATTTGACGCATTTGCCAGGAGCTTTTCAATGGACAAATTTCGACCTCGGCTTTGCGCGACCGATGGGAAGCGCACAATATGCATTTGGTGTCGAGTGAAGCGGACATTAAAAGGTCGGCGTTGGAATGTCTCACTGTTTGTCTAGCTTTTTTCTGCGAAAATTTTCAGCAGATTGATTTTATTTTAAATCGCAAAATTCATTCCCTGTTACGATTTAATTGTTTTTAGACTGGAAAATGAAGCGCACAATCGCTGGGAACAACGGAATATTTTTGCGCGTTTTATCACTGCAATTGGAAATTGCATCGCCGCTCATACGGACATTATTTGCTACTGTTTCGTTGTCATTGTGCACGGGTACACCGCCGGACTGCTGACTTTGCCACTGCCGGCGCTTGTTTTTCTCTGGGGAACATTGGCCAACCCGCGCCCTTCCAAATTATTTTGGATTGCCATGTGCGTGCGTCTTCCGACCTTTGCATACGTACATAAAGAGTCACTCGATTAATTGTGATCATTTGCAGGATAATTTACACTGAGTTCGAAATTGTGGCCAAATTTGCGTTCCAATTCGGATTTTGGCCATGGAATATGGCCACCGGGGGCAATAACAAAGTGTACAAGACTGAATACGTGTTCGGTGTTCAACGCATTCAAGGCTTTGCTGTCAAGGATGTCGCTTTGCTTATCGCACTCTTTTTCCATCGGTATTTTTTTAGCTAATGACAATAATTTATTTAAAAAATTTCAGTTACATGTTGCGAAAGTTTGGTCTTTGGAGGGATGCAAGTTCTGAACGGCTCAGCATCGAAAGGCCTGACAAACCGTCGGACGATGGCTCCTCAGTCGGAAACAGTCCCCATAAATCGACCCAATCGACCATTGTCCCCTCTTCGAGTGGAGAAAATTTTGAGTCAATCGCCAAGACACAGCGACAGCAGGCAAATTTATCGCATAATTGGTGGATTTAAAACCCAAAAATGAATTTTAGGACTTTGTTGACCTTGAAAAGGGAACTTCAGTGAAGCGAAGAAGACCGTCCTCCGAATCAATGGAAGAAAATGGAAAAGGGAATCCCGCAAATAATGGAGAGGCAGAAATTGTAATTGCGCCGATGGTATTATTTTAGAAATAATTTTTAAAATTTATTTTACCATATAAAGGAATTGCAGTCCAAAATTGAGAAGCGGGACAGTATTGTTGTTGGATTTGTCCAAAAGGTTTTGACATTCTATTTTTCGCTTTTTCATTTCCCTCTTTAGCTCATCTACCCAAAATTCCGTTACATTCGCGACCTCTACCCGTTGATGTTCTTCCTGGACGTATTATGCATGTTAATCGTTGTTTTTGGTTATTCATCGTTTGGCGAAGGCGGCACCGGAGATGTTGTTTCGGATATTCAGGTGCTACATATTTTGTTCATTGTTTTGAAAGAGATGGGCTGACTGGGTTTTGAACATTGCGTATTTATGGGTGAATTTTTGCTTGAGCTTATCCAAGTTCAGTAATTACAATTAAATTATCGGATTTCGTTGTTTGAACCTGGTAATTTTGGTTCTGTTGTATATACCCCCAATTCAAGAGCAACCGCATCCCCATTATGATGGTCGCTATCATTCTGATTCAATCCCTGCTGATTGTCATCGATCGTGGCTTGTACCTCAGAAAGGCTGTGATTGCCAAACTGATCTACCATTTGATCACCTTGGTTATGGTTCATGTGTGGATCTTCTTTATTTTGCCAAGTTACACAAGAAAGTGCGTCCTTTTGACATTCACTCTTTGTATGCTTTTTATTATTAAGAGAAGTGTTTTTCAATTACACAGCGAAGACACTTTATTTTGTGAAGTGCATTTATTTTCTAATTTCGGCATGGCAAATTCGCAATGGATACCCTTCACTGTGTGTCGGGAATTTGCTCACCCATTCATATGGACTGATCAATATGGTCCTTTTCAAAATGTAATTTTTTTTTTGCCGTGCCTTGCCTTACCAGTAATTATTGTACCAAAAAATTCAGCTTCATGCTTACTCCATTTGTGTTCGAATTGAGAACTGCCATCGATTGGGTGAATGAAAATTATTTATAATTTTGGTTTTTTAAGGTTATAACTTCCCCGAATTATTTAAGACATGGACTAACACTTCGATGCCAATCTTCGACTTCTTCAACATGGAGAATTTCTATGCGGTGATTTACAATTTGAAATGTGCACGCACTTTCGAACAAGCGTTTCCGGCCCCTCGAGGCGAGGCCAAAGGGGCAGTGATCAAATATTTAATGGGCCTTCCGTTCATCATTCTGCTCATTTTGCTCGTTTGGTCACCGATCATCGCATTCGCGTTGATCAATACCATTGGCAAGGTGCAATCGCCTGATAGTGTGACATTGATCGCCAATTTAGAGGGATATCCAGTAAGTTGGTTTGCCAAATCGTTAAATTGGATGGTGGACTCATCGTTATTTTATTCATCAGCCCCTCTACAAAATGGAAGCGCAAGGAGCTGAAGAGATTAAGAACTTTGGATATGATCAGCTGGAGGAGCTCAAGAAGAAATTCGGCGACGTAACGGAGCGGATAAAGGATTTCAACGACGGTTTGGGGGACAGAGTTCGGATGGCAGTCGCATTTATCAACCAATACACACACACCGACGTTTTGGTCTCTTTTTACATTCGATCTAATACTTTATCCAAAAAATTTTTTTTTGCAGAAAATACGATTTCGACCCGAATCGGAAACATCTTGGCAAATTTCATCCGAATCGCTGGAGGCGCTTAAAGCTACATTGAAAAACAGTAGTACAATCAAATTGAATTTTCACTTGGAATTCACAAGGCCGAGCCCCGACGGTAAAAAGGACCCGCAAAAGCATTCCAAGACATTCACAACCGACGCGGCCAGCATAATGATTCTTGATGCCATCGAAAATAACGGAAATTGGGTGCGTAATTATTAAATCGTGGACTCCGAACCCTAAAAATGTTTAGGCCAACATTTCGAAAGCTTTGCCATTGTATCTTTTCGTGCCAAGTCAAGGCGAAGTGCAAACTGCTCGACTTTTGCATTTGGTCGCTTTGAAACCTGACGACGACCGATTGGTCAATACGTACAATTATTGGGCCATGAAACTTTCGCCCCAATCGCAACAAAACGCACCATATTGGACCAGCCAAGTTCAAGTGAATTCGATTATGGCACCGTACAATATCTTGATGTCGGGAAACGTGAATTATGGGATGGACCGCTCTCTTAATTACACTGAATTTGTCGCCTTTGTGGACCGCGTGTTCCCCTCGTGGTTGGACAGTTACGTCCAGGGCGGGTAAGCGGTTGTGAAATACGGACAGAATAATTCGGATATTTTGATATGAATTGGTTTGTTCACTTGTCACTGTCCCTTCCTAACCATTTCTCAGAATTGTTCTCATGTACGCCGGTATTGTTCTCGTTGTGGGGCGTCTCATTCGCGGTTTCGTTTCTTCTCAACCTCTGGACGTGATCATCAACGAGATTCCGAACCCGGATTACTTGCTCAAAATTTGTCTGGACATTTATTTGGTGCGCGAGGCGGGCGATTTTGTGCTGGAGCAGGCAAGCAATGCAACAAAAATAGTGGCTGAGTCCATAAATAAAAATTGTATTGCAGGATTTATTCGCCAAACTGATCTTTCTCTTCCGCTCCCCCCAAACACTGATCAGGTGGACACGACATAAAGCCAAACCCGAGTGATAATAAATTTTTGAAGTTTTACCGATTCTTTTCCATTTTTTGATTCGACACTCCTCGCACCCTCTTTTTTGATTCATTCCGATTTATTGCAGATGCCTGTTGAAAACCAGGACTAAAAAATAATTAACGTAACCTAGATTACTCACCTACAATAGATTCAATATCCGAGGTCCTCCTCTTTTGTTGTCCGTGTTTCAACTTTGGCATTGCATACTATCGGTTTAATGCCAATATCTTTTTATCGAATCCTTGTGCCACTACTATTAAAGTGGATTCTGGTAGCTTCTTTCTCTTTTTATGCTTTTATTTTCCAAGCAAATGTACATAAATGTATTTCTGCATATTTTTCCCTTTCGCATCTCAATTCTTTACTTTTCGTATTCGATAAATTGACATTATTCCTCCAATGTTTTTGATTTGAATGGTTAAAGATGAGACGCAAAAGAAATACTTAATTTGAATGCAAAAAGTTTTAGAAAGTGAATTTTTTAAAGAGAGTAAATGGCAACAGGTGGGAAAATGGGATTTGGAGAAATTGTGCCCAAACTGAGTCAGGTGACTGAATGGGACACAACAGTCAATCAGGTGGGCAATCAGTTGTTCAGTTCGCTTTAAATGGTCCCTTTTCCTGTATAGTGTCTTAACGAAGGCTTGCATTATGAGGTTAAGCACACTTGGGACGGCAAGCCATTGGACGGGCACGGACCCATTAAAATTTGGATGCGATGGCATTTTCAACGGATGTTCGGACGTCCTCACAAAAGAGTGGTAGGTGAGAGGAACATAACGGAAGCCCTTCGATGATGTATCTGTTAGATTCGGATAAGGATCGAAGCCCCGCTCATCGATGAGCCCGAATCACCCAGTGAATTTGCCGGCATTTGCGAGGATGTGAGCTAATCCGAGCATAAATTTTCATATCAATACTTTCTTTAGCTGTACAACTACGAATGTGTTGAGCTGTTCTTTGCCAATGACAAAGGCTATTACACTGAGGTAAAATGCCAATAAAAATATAAATGCCGGGGGCGATTTGGTGCCGCTTTTGGATGTGACGTTGTTTCACTTTTCTGACGTATTTTCAGGTTGAAATTGGTCCTCACGGACATTGGCTCGTTCTTCTTCACAAGGGCTACAGGCAATGCTTTAACAACGGCGCGGATTTACAGTTGGAAGTGAAAAATGAATGGAAAGGCGCCGAATGGCACTGCCAATTGGAAATTCCGTTGGCATATTTGCCGGGAAGTGAGCAATTTGGTCGATGATTCTTCTTTGGGAAGTTTGGTTTCAGATGTGACTAAATTCAACGCGTACGCTTTGCATGGCTCTGACGAACATCGCCACTTTGAGGCACTCCACGCGGTCACCGACGGCACAGTGGCGGAGCCGGACTTCCACAATTTGATGTACTTTGGCAAAATCGACACGAAGCGAATCATCCCCGAGGGTTACAATCGAGCAGTGTTCAACGACCTCAAATACGGCGACCTTTGGGGGGAGGCGAACAGCGAAAGCTGACAAATGAGAGAAATTGAACAGAAACAATTAACCTTTTTGTTCATCAATCAGCTAATGGAATTGTTGTGCCGAAGAAGACCAAAAAATTGAAATTCGAGCATTTTGAATTGAATGATGTATAATAAATTATTTGTTTTTCAATTAACAACTTTTTAAATTGTGGTTGTCCCCTCCATTTCTTTTAAATATTCGCTGCCTTTGAGGCATTTTCCAAATTCTCTTTTTTTTCTTGGTTTGTTCCTAATGTTTAATCCTGGGACCGATTTCTGTGCCGCCTGCGGTGCCATAATGCAAACTCCGCATGATTTGACCGCTAGGTCTGACATTACAAATTTCATCAAATGTACAATTTGCGATGCCAAATGGCCCTACAAAAGTTAGCATTCCCAAGCATTCATTTGACAAAACATTTAGGCCATCGTTTTTCAGTAGCCCATGGCCAATTGCTCAGTCGGTTTGAGAGGGATTTCGAGCAGCGGAATGCCGTGGTGACGGAACAGAGCCAACAGCAGCGAAACGAAGCGGACGAGGAGGAGGACGTGACGGTGGAGCACCAATGCCCGAAGTGCGAGTGCACCGTGGCCACTTACACGACACAGCAGACGCGGTCGGCAGACGAGGGGCAGACAGTCTTTTACCAATGTGTACAGTGCAAATACCGATGCATCGAATATTCATGATGAGGGAACTGAACGGACGGACAAGAAAAGATGATAAGAACAAGAAGAGACGGAAAGAGAGAGAGAGAGGGCAAATTATGAATAGAGACACTTTGTTTGGATGTTCATTTCACCTGTTAAAGTTGCTACTCCCAAATATGGTCGGATGATTTGACGCGGTGCCCCCGAACGACAAAGGGAACAAACAAACAAACAACCACTTGCTGCTGCTGTTCCCTCAGGGGTCATCTCCCTCCCCCGCGCCTCCCACCGCCCATTCATTGCCCGTCCCCGCACTGTCCATTCATCCCATCGCTTCTTCTATCGATTGTTTGCCATTTCCAACTCTCCCATAAGTGAGGGAGGGGGTCTTTTTTCCCTTCGGAGGGCGGCGGACTGTCCTTCCGCCCGTCCGTCCCATCTTTGCTCCCCCCTCCGCCCCCACTGACTCATATCATCATCATTTTCACCTTTCGCACCATTTGTCCGCTGACGACCATTCAAATGTTTAAAAATCTTCAACTGGATGAATGGGGGGACATCAAGTTCATCATCCCCTCTGTTCCGTCTCCATCGCCGCTTCTTCCTTCCCATCCATTAGCGCCTCCGATATCCCCCCTTCCCCCCCCCCTCCCCCCGTCCCCCGTCCCTCCGTCCACACATTCATTCCCATTCAAATATTGCGCCTTCCCTTCTTTACAGCGCGCCCCTTTCCTTCCCCTCCTCTTCAGATCGGCGTGCCATTTGTGCTACGTCCCACTCGGATGATTAGACAATTTGCTTTTCCCCTCATTCTTTTTCTTTTGTGCCTGAGGCGACTTTGGGCCGCCACTCATTTGCCCTTCGGCGTCGAATATGGCGATGAGGTCAAATCGAATTGGGGGAAATAATAAATAATTTAAATTTGGAACTTTTTGTATTTGTTGCTCATTTGTCAGTCTCACTTTTGCCTTCTCAGGAGCTTCGCTTTACCAATGGGCTTCTTGTCAGGCAAATGCTTCCCAAACGCTTTTTCTTCTTTGAACGGCCCCACCATTCGCTTTTTATTTCCGCCAACGGCGCCGTCTCTTTTGACGAATCTTTTGGTAAAGCGCCAAATGAGGACAAAAAACCCCATTTAATGCATTACCCCCATTTTTTAGACGCTAATTCCGATGAATTGGACGCGGAGAAAAGGAATATAATCGCCGTTTTTCACGTCCCTTCAAAGGGCGGAAAAGTGTTTTTTCGGTAGCGATTTCCATTGTTTTTTAATTTGTTTCGATTTCACTTCTTAAAGAAGTGCGGTGGCAACTGATTTGTTGGCCAAAGAGCTTTCGGCAAAGATTCGACGAGCTTTTAGTGCCAATCAATTTGAAGCGGATGCCGTAGTAATGGTCACATGGGACGGATTGGGACGCGAGGACGGCACAATGGGAAGAGACGGGGCAAACACATTTCAGGTGGGCTTGGACGGGGGCTTACTCGCTCGGTTTGGCATTCCAATTGGACACTTTTCGAAAGTGGGAAGGGATTGATGGGAGACGGACTTTGTGCCACTGACTGCAACAATGGCTTAAGAATTTAATTTTTAAAGTTGGCTTTGGCCGCCAATGCCAATGAAACCTTCGCTCTGTTCGTGTACAGTAACATTCGTTGGGTGCAAGCGGCGGACGGACACTTTGCTCAGGCGGGCTTTTTCTCAGCAGACGGACGCAGTGAAAAGATGCTCAATTCGGGCAGTTCGACCATCGGAGATGTGATAAAGTGAGTGATCACTGATCAGTCAGTCAAAGGCAGTGATTGGATTTAATGAACGGAGGAATGGATGAATGAATGGACCGTTAGCATTGATCTGAGGGGATGACATGTCTCTCTCTATTTACAGGGACACTAACTTCTTCGAGCCGGGCTTGTTCATCTACCGCATTTCGGGCTCCCATCCGTTGGATCCCCGGCAAGGCCAAAGGGGCGCCGGCGGAAGTCTGACGGGCGAGGACGACAGCGACTACGAGTACCAGCAGGACCAGCAAGACTATGAGCCGGGAGACCAAATTTGTGGGATTTCCCCCCGCAATTTCCAATTGTCATCTTTCGGCTTATTCAGCGGAATGTCCCCCCAACCGCGACGCGTGCCCTCCAAATTGTAACGTCGTTTTGGACGATAATCAATGCCCTCTTTGCATATGCTCAAGTAACAGACGTGATAAATGGTCTGTCCCATTGGCATTTGCCATTTTTTAGGTGTCATTTCGGAGAATTTTGCCGGTTCGGCCTATCAAAAGCATTCAAATGGTAATTGATGTGAAAACCAATTTTTGCAATTTTATTGGGAAGGTCAAAAGCCTTTGGTATTTTGTTTTTCAATGGAATAATTTCCGCCCATTTTCAATTCAAATGTAACGCCTTGCACCAAACTCAGAAATTGCTCCTGACAGTTCCCTTCGCCCAATGCCTCAGACGACTCTGTCCGCCTCACAACGGACTTCCGACTTAAGCTGTACGCCTCGACAAGGACGGCTCCAATGCCATCCAAGGTAAATCGGTGCGCAGCCGGGATGAATCCCTTCCTTTTTTGGCATTTGGATCCATTCATTCCCTTAGGCACTAATCATTTATTTTCTCAGTGCAAATTGCATACAGCAGAACAGCGGTTATTGTTGCCAATGTGACAATGGCTTTTTCGGAAATGGCGTCGAATGTTTGGCGAAGGACGGACCGTTGCGGATCAACGGAATGTTCGAGGCGGCATTGAACGGAAAGCAAATGCAACGGACGGACCTTTTCGGTGTTTGGCAATTGCGTCGTTGTGCCTTTTGAAGTCGTTGACCAATTAGTGGAAACTTTCAGCGTACGTTCAGCCCCTGGAGGGACAACAGCACACGGCACTGGCAAAAGTGCCGGCGGAAGTCGGCTGGCAATTGCTTCTGCTGGACGCACTTTCGACGCCCTTCGGCTGGCTGTTCGCTAAAGTCCCCGCAGATGTGCAACAAAGTCAGAAGAACGGATTCCAATTGAGCGGTGGCAATTTCACTCGGATAGTAAACGTTCATTTGGGTCAGTCAGTGTCAGTGGCCATTTGTCAATGGTCATTTGTCAGTGGTCATTTGTCCGTCGGTTAATTGTCATTGAACAGGCGAACGATATGCGCTGGTCATTCGCCAAGAGTTTGCTGACCGACAGTTCAATGAGCACTTTACCGTCAACGTTTTTGTCAGTGGCACTTTGCCCGAATTGCGCGGACCCGTCCAAGTGACAGTGCCCGAGTTTGAGGAGACCTATCGCAGAGAGAGAGCCGGTGAATTTTATACTTTTGCTTGCGCTTGAAAGTGACTGTGATCCCGGGGGATGAAATGGAATTGGGCAGGGGCAAGGAACACCTGTGCCCCGGGACTTGGGTGTGTTTGCACCCAGCATGTTAGATGTTTCTTGGTTATTTTTTAAAGAAATATTTGGGCCTTGGGGTTAGAGGTTGGAGGGGGCGGGGCTTACCCCCGTATACCCTAACCCTGCCATGGGCACTTTTCTGACACTTTTGTTTCATTCTCTGCTGTTCACTTAGGCCTTCTCCGAGCCTATTCCGAACGGCACATAAATGTGCGCGCCGCGGGGGAGGAGGAGACGAAATTTCGCGTGACAACGGTACAGTAAGCAAAAGAAAGCATTGCCCGAAGGCAAAAGCAATTCCGACGAAACGCTTAAGGACCAGCAAATTCACTTTGTCGAATGTCCCCACCACAAAGTTCGCTTTACGACAAATCAATCGATGAATGGTCGCACGTGATTCCCTTAAGACAAAGCCGGGCGACATCCTTTCCACCGTAAAGTTCGAACGACTCAACGCCAATTTCAACCAGGAAGAAAATGTGGTGCGATTCGCGTCTCAAAGTCGCATTGTGGGCACGGGCGAAGAGGAGACGGGCGAAGGGACCAGCGGACGACAGGTGGCGGCGGGGAGGGGGGCGGCGAGGAGAGTGGGAGACCGGAATGGCGAGGGTGAGAGACTGGGATAAGAGGAATGGGCGAGGAGGCACGACAGGGGAGGAGAGAGCAGGGAAAGGGGAGAGAGTATTCGAATGAGGGGAAAGAAAAGATACCCGGAAATGCCATAACTCTGTTCACCCTTTGAAGGATGCCTGCTCTTCGGGACGGCACTTCTGCACCCTTCCCAATATGGTTTCCTAAATGTTCCATTAATTATGCCAATTTTGTCCCTCTTAATGTCTGTGTGCCAACATTGTCTTCCTACCGTTGCGAATGCCGTTCGGGCTTTCAATTAGTCCAGGACAACAGTGTGGAGCAAGGGATAGCGTGCCAATCCATTGGTGATTGATCACTGATTAATTAATTTTTTAATGTATTTTTTAATAATTGTTTTAATTTAGTTGCCGAAACTTCTCCGAGCATTGGGCAGCGTGGCACTTTTGAAAGTCAGCCGCTTCAGCGCGGCGAATGCATGCGGCACGACCAATGCCATCAATGGGGTCAGTCAGTCATTGGCACGCTTTCCTTAGCAAAGCCACACATTTGCCTTAAGGGGAGTGCGTTTTCCATCCGCTGCAAGGCCATCCCGGCACTTGCAAATGCCGTGGATGGTACGTCGGCGATGGGTTCAGTCATTGCGGCCCGCCGGGTAAGCTTTAAAGACAGACATTTTCTTTTGTAAATATTTCTTTTTCCAAATTTAGAAGGACCCGCGCCACAGCCTTTGCCTGTCCAAAAGCAGCCAAAAGGTGCGCGAAAAGGGAAAAGGGGGGCACTAAAACAGAAACAATATGCTAATAATTAATTCACCCAATTTAGGCACAATTTGCCGAGGTGAGTTCATCGCATAGTGCCGTAATCGAATGAATTAATTTTTTTAATGCGTTCCATTGCCTTTGGCACCGCCCTCCCTCCCTTAAAAATGCCAATGTCCGTCCGTTCGTCCCTTTAGGCGATTCTGACTGCGGTGACAACGCGCACTGTAACGTCACGGATGACGGATATTGGCTGTGCAAATGCAGCGAAGGATGGCGCGGGGACGGCGTGGAATGTGTGGCGCTTGAGGAGGCGGCGGAAGCGGAGGAGGGCACACTGAGCGCCGACACAACGGCGCCAACGTCGATTGAGAACGACCGGAACAAGAAGCAATGCGTGGAGCAGGCCGAGTCCGTGGGATGAAAGGGAGGGCACCAGTTGGCTAAATGAGGGGGCGAAATGGGAAAATCGAAATTGGGAGGGGGGAGGGGGGGGGCTAAATGAGGGTGAGCCAAATGAACACCGGCCAAATGAGGGTGAGCCAAATGAACACCGGCCAAATGAGGGTGAGCCAAATGAACACCGGCCAAGTGAGGGTTTAACAGATAATTGTTGGGCTTTTATCAGTTGCCATCAAAATGGCCACTGCGTGTTGGGCGATGATTTGTCTTCCGCCCACTTTTGCGAGTGCCTTCCCGGCTTCACCGGCGACGGAGTCGAAAACTGCGAACGATCCGGTATATATTGAACTGGACTGGAAGCATTCCCCTTCACTTATCTTGCATCATTTTGCGCAGAGGAGTGCAGTCCGACGGACCCGGGCCAAGGCTGTCCCGATCCGAGTGAACAGTGCCGTTTTGAGCACTCTCTTCAGAAGTTTGCGTGCCAATGTCGTGCCGGCTTTCTTCGGAGTTCGGTTGGTCGTTGCGAATATCAAATTGGTGAGTAATTGCGTCCTCACAATTGTTTTCATTCTCTCATATCTCTCTCTCTCTCTCTCTCTGTTCAGTACAGTCCACCGGTCAGTGCCAACAATGCGATGCCAACGCGCAATGTCTGAAGGATTCGGAAGGGTCGTGGAATTGCGTTTGCAATGTCGGATTCACCGGCAACGGATTCGAATGTCGCAGAGAGTGTAAGTTAATAATCTGTTTTAGGGGGACGAATGAGTACAGCAGGTGGACGGAAGGGACACTTTTTGTTCCCGCCCGCCCGCCCGCCACTTTTGGCCATTTTATGACTGTCTTCGAATTGTCAGCGAATTGTCTGGATGATGCGTTAATGTGCAGTCCGAATGCGCAATGTTTGCCGGACGGGTCGACACGCGACTATTTGTGTGTTTGTAACTACGGATATGCCGGGGACGGACGCATATGCGAAGGTGGGCAATCGAATGGAATGGAGTGCCAATTCCCCGATTTGCTTTCAGCAATGGCACAAAATGTGCTGCGAGGGGACGGCACTGAAAGTTTGCTGATCGGCCGGGGGATGGCAATCATTCAGCGACCGCCGGGGCCAAGCGGAAATGGCAAGCAGGTGGTGGTCAATAAGCCAATTCCAATGTCATTTCTTACTTTTTAACTCTTTGTGTTCATTCAGCTGATTGTTTGGCCCCACCAAATTGTCGTTGACATCGAATTCGATTGTTTTTCGGGTGGGCCAACGTCGTTTTGTTGGCCATTCTCTATCAAATTAATTATTTAGAGCGTTTCTTTTGGAGTGACATTTCCGGCCATTGCATTCGTTCCGCTCTTTTGAATGGCACGGAAATCATTTCAAATTTTTCCGAAGTGCTCCGAAGCCCCGAGGGTTTTTTGCCCTTTCGGACTTTAAACAATTAAACGCCAATTTGTGCAGGGATTGCCATCGATTGGCCTTCGCGCAATCTTTACTATTTGGACAGCATCAAAAATGAATTGGGCGTGCTGAGCATTGACGGACGCTTTCAGAAGACTTTGATTGACGAGGGACTGAACAATCCGAGGCATTGGCATTTCGACATTTTGGCACAATGTTAAATTCAATTTTGAACAGGGCATTGGTGATCCATTTGGAAGGCCGCCATTTGTATTACTCCGATTGGTCTCGCGAAGGCCCCAAAATTGGCAGAGTTTCGTTGGACGGAAGTGACAATCAAAGTCCGACAACAGCAGAGAGGGGCATGTGTTGAATTGGAAACCTTTTTAGTTTTCATCTCCGATGATGTGCACTTGCCCAACGGAATGGTTTTGCTGCCTCAGCGACAATGGCTTTGTTGGGTGGACGCCGGCATTCAGCAATTGTCCTGCATCGGTTTGGACGGCACGGGGCGCAAAGTGGTCAGTCAGTCATTCAGTCAGTCCATCGAAGAAATCAGCAAAAATGTGTTCAGATTTATGCTCCACTTGAATATCCTTTTGGGTTGACAGTGAATGGACCGGAGGAGCGTTTTTATTGGACCGATTGGAAAGAGTTAGGCTTGAAAGAATTGGCGACCATTTTGCATTTGACAATTTAAGCATGAAAATCCATTCCGTGGATGTGTTCGGCAAAGGGTACACCCAATTTTTGCCAGGAGGCGGTGGCAAAGGTCGTCTCTTTTGCTTATCAAATGCCACCATTTATTATTTCGTGTGCTTTCATTTCCAGGAAGGCCATACGGCATCCTCAGTTTGCCCACCAAATGCCGTCCCCATTCAACAGGTGAGGAGGGCGGATTTTAACAAAATTGCATAAATTTGTCTCCCCAATAAGCATTGTCCGAGTGCGCGAATAACAACGGCGGATGTGCCCATTGGTGTTTGTCCGGTGCTCGGCATGGCACCGTCAAATGCGTGTGCCCAAACAATGTGCAGGGATTGGATGGCTGCTAATTTGAGAGGAAATTGAGGAGCATACTTCGAACTGTTATCGGTTAGGAGCTTTTCGACGATTTCACCTCCGAATGAATTGATAATAATTTGTCGCCAACTTTTTGCAATGAGAGGCCATTGGACGGACATTTCCTAATTTATTCAAAACACACACCATAACTTATGTTTATTTATTACAACTTCACTTCAATGTTCCATCACATTTTTATGATAAATGAGAATTGCTCTACCGGGTTGTGGATTCACAGCACATACAATTTATACGGTGGTCGATGGGTTATTTATTTCCTTAAATGGTGACATTGTCGACAATGGACGCGGGAGGGATGGACAGCGAGGGAATCGACGGTCGAGCATCAAAAACATATTTTTAAATGTAAATTTTAGTAACTTTCATTGCCAAATTATCCTTTTTGCCAAATGCTCGCGTCGAATCCCAACAGACTGCAGAGCTTAATTCTTAGAGAATTAAACTCGTTAATAGCATTCAGAAATGGGGTTAGTGAAGCGGGGAAAGAGCATAGCCAAATTGGCCAATGATCGGTTAATTTAAGGGGGAGAGAGAGAGAGAGAGGGGAGAGACACTCGAATCAATCGGTTGTAAAGAGAACAATATCAGCATTTGTCTAACGAGGAAGGCAAAAGCACACAAACATTTTGCATGGCAAGGACGTACCCAAGGTTTGAGTCATTTGGGGAAGGGGGGGAGGTACTCGTCTGGAAACTTTTTTTAAGGGTGCCTATTCGTTTTTTTGTGAAGGAATTTTTGGAGGAGGAGGGTTTGTACTCCGTGTATCCCACCCTTGAATACGTGCCTGCGGCATGGCCGAGAAAAGGTGGCAGAAAATGTCTGTTTAAGCCCAACGCCAATTTTTTTTCGGCCACCAATCCCTTCGCCCCTATGCCTTTCTCTTCTCAAATTGGATCGACGATCTCTTTTCACGACGACACATTGCTTTGGCTGACTGCGATTCCGCCGCCATTTTGCCGCGCCTTCGATGCAATTGTCCCTTCAGACGTCAGTTGACTCTCATTTTGAGTTGGTGCCAACAAATGTTCGGCTTCTGTTTGGCCATTGTTTTCAGTCAAAACAATTCGCCCAAATTGGCCGATCAGTGAATTTTGACCCTAAAATGGCAATGTCATTTTAGGGTCACAAAATGACTTTGGTCATTCCTCCTCACATTTTCCCTCATTGGTGGAAATGATTGTGCAAATGACGGGTAACCGGAAGCCGAGGCCGGGTAAAAGGCTACGCCTGAAGAAGTCGGGTAGTAGAGGAACGGAGTCCCTGTAATGTCAGTGCTTGCTTAAAGAAAAGAACAAACTCGGCGATGATACCTGGCGGATAACAGCAATTGGGTCCAACAGTTGCAGTGGGACTGAGCAGGGCGGTGGCAGGATTCTGACATAACAAAAGGGCGAAATAAAGTAAAACAAAATGCAAGACAAAAAAGGAACCGAAAAAGCGAATGGTGGCACTGTTTGCTGCCGAAAGCCAACCATTTGGGACGGATGAGCAAACAATTGACTGGGCGAGGCATTGGCCTGAACGGCAAACAGTGACGGGGGACGGACAGCGGCGCGCGGCAACTGTTGCTCTTGCGCGTCCTTTGCGGACGAAGGGAAGGAAGCGGCACAAACATCCGACGGAGGGGAATCAGTGACGACACTTTTACGCGCAATTTGAGATTGATGGTTGGCAAACGGAACAGTTTGGTGCCGGACAGAGGTGGCGGCGGGCTCGCTGTAAGCACTCGCCGGAGAAATCATCGAAGCCTTTGAAGGGAAAAAGCGATTAATAAGCCAATCAATTTGCCCTCGAAGGATGGCACCTCAGTGCTCGAATTGGTGTAAGTCGGCTGAAGCAGTGGCAGATGGAGCGGGTGCATTTGGGCAGAAATGGCCGTACTGCTCGCACTGCTGCTGCAGTTGCTGTTGGCCCCGTCGGCGTAGTCAATTGTCGTCGTCGAATAGCGGTGGAGTGCCAATTGCTGTCGCGGAAAATTGGCGTACCAATCGCTGTCAATTTCGAAGGAACGGGCGCGTCGGTTCCTTGCCAATTCACCGCTGTTGTTACCTTCGCCGGCAGTCGTGTTGAAGCGATTGCGGAAGTCACGCATCGGATAACGGCGTCCTTTCGTCTACCGTTGGGAAGCCAAACAATATTCCATTTAATACAATAAACCATTTAAATCAAACAATAACCCGTTTAAACGGAACAGAAATGACGCCCAGGCTCGTAACCAAGGGGGGGGGGGAGATTTGTTTTCTCTCCAGCAATAAAAAGGAAAACTTTGGTTTAACCATTCCCCCCGCCAATTTTTTTCTCGTTATGGGCTTGATGACGCCTAATGGCACATTAAAAAACAAAATACGCACCTCGTCAAAACTCTGTCCGCTTCTTCTCGTCGAATTCAAGTCGTAGAAGTCGTTATGCTTTATCAAATGTTCAAATTCAGTCTCCGGTCTTAAAATTTATTTTTGTATTTCAATTTATGAATGAAGCGTCCATTGCTTACAGTTTTGTGCCCGGCAGTTTGGTGACGACCACTTTTTGTCCGCTTTGGTCCACGTTGTGCAACAGCCCGAAAAAGGCCGCAACTCGGTGGACGAGCTTAAAATGGGAAAAGATTTACAAATGGACAAAACGATGTGTTCTTACCATTCGATTGTAAGAAGACAAACTCGGAAAGACGAGAAAGGGTTGGCTGAACAAAACAAAAAATCAGTTGGTGGATTCGATTGAATGCATTTGAAAGTTAACAAAACGCTCCCACTTAGTAATTTGGTTAAACATTAAAAAGATGCATTCGATTTCGACATTTGTTAAAGCCCAGGGCCGATTTTAATCCAAGTAGAAGAACCAAGAAGTTTAAAACGAATATGTAAAAACATAATGGACGGTTTTGCAGTGTGTGTGGCCCCTGTCCCTGCAATTAACTCGCCTCTCATCCGTCAAAAGCTCTCTCATCTTTCGTTCGGTTTCCATCAAAAATTCGCGGTCCTTTGAGTTTTTGTGCAAAGTGTCCTCAATGAAGCGGAGAATGTCGACGCCGGACGAGTCGACACCAATTGAGTCTGATCAATGGACAATTATTAGCAAAGGCATTATGGCAAATTCCGGACAACCTTTTGAATTTGATGCAACGGACGAACGTCGCAATTCATGCGTTTCCCTTTTGCGTATCATTTCTGTTTTGTTGTCCTCATCAGCGAGTGTCGCATCACTCCGCAAGAATGGCTTACGTTTCGTTATGGAGTCCTTAATTTTGTTCTTTTTTCAAATATTCCTTGGCTCTTGTCACCTGTCGAAAGTCCATGCTACATGTGTTTGAATGAGTTTATTGCTTTATTTACTAAAATCAAAACAAATACACGCACTCAAATAATTGATTTTTTTAAAATTAAAATGGCCCCAAGGATATGGCAAAAACAGAAGTGGATTTATCTTAAATTAATTAATTTGGCATAATGTTTGCTTTCAAATTTTTCTTCAATTCTTTCCCACGCACCGATTCAACGGGGATTGTACCTTTCGAGTTGAGCTTTGAAGCCGACAAGGCAAAATTATATCAAAATGTGAAATTGGATTGTTTAGGAACTTTAACTTTGTTTGCGCGATATTCCCGTGCTTTTTCGTCAGCGACACAAAATGCCAGAAGGAATCGCTAATGGAATTGGGCACTGAGCTTTTAGGACACTTAAAACATTCAAAAAAGCAAATCCCTTAACAAAAAATTGGCTGCCCTATCCCCTTGGTAAGTCCCTGATTTAGAACAGTTCAACTTTGAAAAGTGTTCTCTGTTTGTGTTCTACTATGAATGTGTTGTGCTTCAGTGCCTTTGTTCCTAAACGTTTTTTTGTCGAAGAAATGTCCGCCGTTTGTTGCCCTTCCGTCCGTTTGTCTGTCGTCCCTTTCTTCCGTTGTCCCTTTCTTTGCCCTTCCGGGGATTGTTCTTACAAAGGAGGGGCGTCGGTCGTCGTCGGCTCGTCTCCCCCGCACTTCCGTTGGCTTTTAGTGTCTCCAAATGCTCTCATTCGCCCACCGCGCCCGCTCATATTTAATGGGCCTTCTCTCCCCTGAGGATAATCAAATTTCTTTTACCCGCGCCTTTCGATGAGTTTTTTTTCTCCGTTTTTCTAACGCAAAAGTCACTGTTCTCGTGACATAGCAACTCCTGCCCGAAGAAAGAAAGATACTTTTGACTTATTTCGTATTCTGATCCTTTCGAAATTCGAAAAAATAAATAAAACAAAATTGAAACTTTTAAATTTAATTGGCAATATACCATTTCTAATTAATTATTTCCTTAACAAATATTTTCATTTCAGCAGCCGAAGGCAAGGCGGCCGAGGTCAAAAACTTTTAATCCCAAATAAAATGGCATTTGCCATTTCCATTTTATCTTTGAGGTTGGGGGGATGGAATGGCATCTCTCAACCAACCAACCACCTGCTGCATGAATGTCCGCTTACCCTTTGGCCCTCCTCTTTCCCCTCTCCCCTCCCTCACTTTCCCTTTGATTTCCCTTTGCTCCCTTCCCCCTCTCTTTTTACGCTCAAATTGTTGTCCATTTTTGCGTTATGCCATTCAGCTGGAAGCCACTAGTTCGGCATTTTTAATTCGCTATGTCCGCCAGGCAAAATGCCATTCGTTTTTTGTGAGAGTTGGCAGAATGAAGAAATGACAAAATAAATAATGCGCCCAAAACATTATATTACCTAATTGACTTCCTTTTTTTCCGAACATAAAATATTCATTAAATAAAAGAGAGAAATGCAAATGAATGGGCTCGGCTCATTCATTCATTTTACTGCCATTAAATGCTTATTTTTCAATAATTCATCAGAAAATCAAATTGCCAATGCATTTATTTATGTGGGACTATTTGTTTCAAATCACTGCCTGAGGCATCATTTAAAAAAAGGATCATTTAATTGGGAGGCACCGATTAAAACGCGCGCATCAGTGCCCCCAGCCGCCGAACTGCTTGCCAATGTCCGTTGTGAATTCCACTTCAGCAACAGCCGACGCTGGCGGCGATTCATGGAATCCGCCGTTCAATCCAATTGTGCAGGTGGTTGTTTTGATGGTCATTCATTGCCCCCCAATTACCATTTGTTTGTTTGTTCATTCATTTTGTTTCTTCTTTCCATCTTTTCCCAAAGTGCAGCTGTTCGGTTGGTTCATCGCCAGCCTTCTTTCGCTGGAGACCATTCTCGGCAATTCCATGGTTCTTCTCGCCTATCGTCTTGAACGCTCCATTAGCAAGCAGGTGGCACATTAGCAGACAGATTAATTGAAAAAAAAACAACAACAACAAGAATGGACATTGGAAATCGAATGATATTTGCTGAATAATTAAACTCGAAAATTCTCCGACCAATGTTGCCGCGGGTGAAAAAAAGTTCATGTTTTTTGTCCTAACGACGAATTCAAACGACAAATGCCAAATTAGTCGTTTGTCGTTGGTAATTGTGATTGGCCCCGGGGCCCAAGTGCCCCCTAAAATGTAAAATTGTCCCCTCCCGCGTCGGTCTTACAATTCGCAACTTTTAATTGTTCCATTCTCTGTGTTTATCAGTTGAACAACCGTTTCATCGTTTCTTTGGCTATTTCCGATTTGATCATCGGAATTGAGGGCATTCCATTCTTCACTGTGTACGTCATTAATGGTATAAACGTCGATCGAATGATCGAATGCCTTTCTTAAATCTTTTTTTCGTTTTTCATATTTTGCCCATAAATTTAGGCGACCGTTGGCCATTGAGTGCAATTGCCTGCGAAACTTGGCTTTTCCTCGACTACACTCTCTGCTTGGTCTCAATTCTGACCGTTCTGCTCATCACGGCTGACAGATACCTTTCGGTGTCGTCCATTTGTCCTTCCTTTGTTTGTTCATTTGTCACTTTTGGCTTAGGTCTGTCATACGGCCTCCTATTTGAAGTGGCAGACCCCGCTCAAAATGCAGCTTCTTATCGCCGGCTCATGGCTGCTGCCTGCGCTCGTTTTCGGTGTTATGATTTTCGGATGGCCATGGATTGGAGGAAAAGAAGAGCGAATGTGACCAAATTGGCATAACATCAATCAATCAATCAATCAATCACATTCACTCATTTTGACTGATCAAAATCACTCACATTCACTCATTTTGACTGATCAAAATCACTCACATTCACTCATTTTGACTGATCAATCCTTTCTCAATTAGCCATTATTTGGCTTATCGTTTACTTCCCATTCTCTGATCACTACTAACTTCTTATTGGCTAGTCAAAATCATTTCTCAATCATTTATTTATACTGATCAATCTTTTCTCATTAGCCATTATTAATGTTCATTTCCCAAACCACTCATTGACTGATCTGATTTCAAACTTTAGACAAGCGACGTCAAATGGCGAATGTTACGCGCCTTTTTTGGCCAATCCCTACGTGAATATGGGCATGTATTTGGCCTATTATTGGACCACTCTCGTCGCCATGCTTATTCTCTACAAGGCAAAGTGTTTTTTTAAACTTTTTGTTTTAAATGACTTTTAGGGCATTCATAAAGCGGCTAAAAAGTTGGAGAAGCGAAGCCGAGCCCGTGAGCATCGGCACATTGCTCTTTTGTTAACGCAACGATTGGGCACGCAAGTGAATTATTAGGGGCAAAATGAGAGGACAATTAATTTTGGGGGAGGGAGGGGGGAACAATTGGCATTTAAGGGGGGAGGGGGGGGGGAACGATTGGCATTTATGGGGGGGGGAATGATTGACATTTATGGGGGGAAGAGGGGGAACGATTGGCATTTAAGGGGGGAAGGGGGGACGATTGGCATTTAAGGGGGGAGGGGGGAACGATTGGCATTTAAGGGGGGAAGGGGGGGACGATTGGCAATTTAAGGGGGGAGGGGGGGGGGGAACGATTGGCATTTAAGGGGGAGGGGGGGAGGGAACGATTGACATTTAAGGGGGGAGGGGGGGGAGGGAACGATTGACATTTAAGGGGGGAGGGTGGGAACGATTGGCATTTAAGGGGGAGGGGGGGAGGGAACGATTGACATTTAAGGGGGGAGGGGGGGAGGGAACGATTGACATTTAAGGGGGGAGGGTGGGAACGATTGGCATTTAAGGGGGGAGGGGGGGGGAAACAATTGGCATTTAGGCATTTATTCATTCATCCGTTGGAGTTGAGGTCGGTGTCGGTTTGATGCTCCACGCAAAACGATACCATGAAGAGACAGTGACTGATCAGTGCAAGGAGCAACAGCAGCAGCTGACAATGCGTTGTGAGACAAAGGACAGCGGATATATGACAGCCAATACGGTGGGTCATCGACGGCATCAAAATTGGAGTGATCGGGGAGGAAATCAGTTGACTGATCCGATCGGAGAACATCAGTGGGAGTGATCGGAGGATAATTGACCTAAACGGAGGGCATCACAAATGGAGTGATCATGGACTAGTTTGCTCGGTCAGAGGGCGTCTGACCAGGGATCAGTTGACTGATCCGAACGGAGGGCATCAATGGAAGTGACAAGAGGGATAAGTTCGCCCGTAAAGGGCAAAAATTGACTTCCGAAAACATTAATTGAATTGCTTAGAGGGACCACAAATTAATTAGCAAATTGCTTCTCCAAATTTTGTTGCTTTTTCAGCTTTCCACTACCGATTCGGCCGATCGACGGCGAAGTTCCTTCGCGACATTGGCAAAAGCGGTGCAAAGCACTCAGAAATTGGCACGTTTCCGTCGCTACGGCGCAACTTTTGCATTTCGCAGCAAATCCGCCGCTACGGAAGAGAAAGGCGCTGAGAAGACAAAGTCGCAAATGGAAGAAGAGGGACAGCCAAAGTCCAATGGTAAAAAGAGAAGCAAATAGTGACAGAACACAACGACAAA
Source organism: Heterodera carotae (assembly GCA_024500135.1). Taxonomy (NCBI): domain Eukaryota; kingdom Metazoa; phylum Nematoda; class Chromadorea; order Rhabditida; family Heteroderidae; genus Heterodera; species Heterodera carotae. The sequence goes on from JAKKIK010000144.1 coordinate 44,363, forward strand.
GTGACAAATTGTCGCAGGACAATTGCACCCGGGGGGATTAATTGGTTGATTGGTGATTGATTAGTGGGTGATTGGGGAATATTCATTTGGCGCTTATATCCTTTTTTGCAAAGTTGTTGCAGAAAAAAGTGTCAAATGCTTCACAAACCATACCGACAGCGGCAAGAAGCAGCAACAAAAAACGACGACGGCATTGCCATCGGCGGGAAGCCAATTAATGGCTAACACCGAAAAATGCAAAAAAGGAAAAGGAGGAGGAGAAAAAGGAAGAGAGGGCAAAGAGGAAGTAGGACAAAAAGGAAGGGAAGAGGAAGAAGAAAAGGAAGAAAAAGAAGGGGAAGAGGAAAAAGAGGGAGGAGGAGATGAAGAAGGAAATTGTTCTTTGCTTAACAACGAAGACGGGAATGAAGAACAAATGAAGCAAAAAGAGGCACACAAATTAAAGGCATTGAATTTATTAAATGAATGTAAATATTTAAAATCAAAAATAAAATGACCCCAACCATTTTAATTGTCATTCGCTGACCAATGGCAATGAATTCACTTGTCCCTCCACTGACAGAATGAATTCGGCGATTGGTGCGACGACGGCACTTCCGCCGATGCATTTGCCATTGTTTCGTTGAGTACCGGTGCCTTCAACGACGACAGTCTTTCCTCCGTCCTTCACTTTAACCCTTCAACAATTGCCTGCCCTTTTGGGGACCCTTCGGCCTCCGATACGAACTCACAAATAATTGCAACGCGAAAAGTGAACGGCGGCGAAAGTGTCGACTCAAACGATGGACAGTCAAATATTACGCCATTTGGGGTAAACAAAGAATTAATTGGTTTGATAAAGCAAAAACTGATTGGGCGGGAGGGAGGGACGTCAATTGGGAATTTGGCAATAGTAAACAAAAAAAATTCAGAGGAATGCTTCATCATCGAAATCAGAGCGTCGTCAGAAGGGCACATATCAGCAAAATGAAGAGCAAAATGCCGTCAAAAGTTTGAGAGGGCGACGGCGGAGCAGGTCAAAGTCATCGGCGGCAGCAATGGACGGCAAAAATTGTTCGGTGTCATTGGCACAATTGCCCCCGGGCGCCTTAAACCTAAACAAACATACAACAATTCGAAATGATCACTACGATGGCAAAATGTGCCTTATCCGGGGGCAAAACCCTTCAAGAGAAAGTCAAATCGACGAAAACGACGACAAAATGCTGGAGAACGTAAAAAGGTAAGAGCCAAACGGCATTAAACAGTTTTTTGTCGCCAATTTCAGGAGAGTGCCATCGCAACCGAAATTGAATGCGATGTCCAATCAAAGTCAAAGGACGGCAACGCTAACATTGGGCCAAAGGGTTGACAGGCCATCGTCGCGAAGGCCAAGCGAACAGAAGCAAGAAGGTGTGAATGCCATGGACGAAGAAGACAACGGCGGAATGTTAGGCCGCTTCTTCACCCGAATTCATTCATGGGTTCGCATTAGCATGGTGAGAAGATCAATGAAGAAATGGTGATTGGTAAAGCATTAGTCACTTTTGCTGGGTATTCGATGATGGCACTTACAGACATAATATCCGAACCTAAGACATTTATTGGACTTTGTTTTTGGGTTGGAATCGGAGGATGGCACTTACAGACATAATATCCGAACCTAAGACATTTATTGGACTTTGTTTTTGGGTTGGAATCGGAGGATGGCACTTACAGACATAATATC
>JAKKIK010000145.1:0-46047 GCA_024500135.1 Heterodera carotae
ACCGCCTGCCCCCACCTAATTTACAGTGTATTTCCGAATTAAAATGAAAATTCAAGGAAATTAAGACGTTTTTTGTGCGATTTTAGGCTAATTTTGCTTAGGCTTTACCTCTGCTAGCCATTTTTAAATTGATTTAAGACAACAAATTTAAACACGCTTTCACTCGCTCCAACAAATAAATTACTCAGATGAAGAAGAGAGGAAAAAGATGAAATTGTTTAACTATTTTGCAGTGACAATTCGTTTAATCAGTAGTAAACCTCAATTTTACTTTATTTTTTGAAAAATTTTGAATTTAAAAATTTTTCTTATTCCCCGACCGGGGTCCCCGATCCCCGACAAATTTAGCCGTCCCCGACCCGATCCCCGACATCCTAACCCCGACGCTCCCCGATCCCCGACATTCTTGTCCCCGAAGGCTCGGGGACGAACCCTAATTAAAATCATCAGATAATGGGGCATAAATAGAAGAAATTAATTATTTTTTATTAAATCTGAAATTCATATCTTTTTTACACTTTCAATTTTTATTTTTCGAGCTATAATTATTAATTATTTAAAGATTTCCACAAGTACCAATCTGGTATATAATCGGATCAAGAAATATAATATTAAAAAATGCGTTTAAAAATCAGGTTTATTTCCGTTGGTCGTGATCACTTATCGGCAGCTAGTCGTTGTGATCAATGATCGGCAGCTAGTCGCTTTTTTCTTTCAGTTTAATTTCAATTTCAATCATTTCTATTTTACGCTGTTTTTGATAATTAGTTGATTTTTAGCTTTGTATAAATGTTGCTGGATTCAAAGCATTATTTTAACTAAATCACATGCAAATTCAATTTGCATTTATTTATTTCGGTTTAGGTCTTTTTGAATATTATTGTGTTTTAAATTTAGGCAACAAAAATAAAAATTTGGCTATAAAAATTATGCTGAATGCTATTTTGGTTCTTTCCTGTTTTGACACCCCCTCTGGAATTTTTAAATAAAAGGTCATTTATAGGGTCATTTGGGGCGCTGATCACGAATATGACATTATTTTTCACAATTTCGAATCCCGGACCCGAAGTCTAACATTGGCATTAAATCCATAATCAACAAGATTTTACTATCAAATCTGGTATTAATCAACAGCTCTCGACAAGACAAATCGATCTAAATCAGATTCAACTCGATCCAAATCCATTTGAGCACTGGCAATCTAATTCCCAGTGAAAAGTGGACTTTTCAGTACCAATGATCAAAATAGCAGTCAGGGACAACGTAATGACAGAACTACACGCAAAAAGGAGCATGCGAAGACGGAGCAAGTAGTGGGGCGCCCGAGCGAGCGAAGGGTTGCGAGCGCCTGGTTAATGTCACATCAGGCGCGAGCAACCCGGAGCGAGCGAGCAGCGCCCCAAATGACCCTATAAATGACTTTTTATTTAAAAATTCCAGGGGGGTGTCAAAACAGGAAAGAACTGCTATTTTTAGAAAATGATTATCAATTTAAGAAAAAAATTGTCACGTTATATAACTTTGTCATTTTATAATTTTTTTTTAATTTAAGTTATTAATTATTTTTATCAAATCAACAAAGGTTTTTAAAATATCTGATTGCGGTCAATAATTTATTTGCATTTATCATCGAATATAGCTGCAGAGATTATTTTTCAATTTTTCCTGCTTCATTTAAAAATCAATGCAAAATTCGGTAAAACAATATAAAAGATCATTATTTCTTTTATTTTGTATTCATTCAAATAATTCGGGCTTATTTACTTTCATTAAGTAAAATAGGCTTTAATGGCTTTTTAAAACTTGTTTAATTGAGAAATATCTTTTCATTTTTTTCACTTTTCATTATTTCATATTGTTATATAGTATTATGTGACATCGATCAAAATGATGAGATAGTAATTTTGCTTATAATATTTTTATAATAATTAATTATTCCATAAATATTGAAATTTTTTGTAAAATAATAGATGAACTTTTGGATGGACACTTAGAGCCTCAAATATGTTTTTGGTATTAAAAATAAATTAAATGCGAATAAATAAACTTTCCTTTATTTATATTTTTTAAACCATATTTTTTCATTATTCGTTACTTTAAATTTTTCAAATTTATGATCATTTGGGTGCTCGGCCCTCGTTGAGTTTCCTCACACCCGCAACCTTGGCTGATCAAAATTTCTTTGTTTTTTCTTACAATAAAATTTCTTTGTTTTTTCTTACAATAAATCAGCTTTAATGCTTCCAAATATTTTGGTACAGATTTATATCATCTTAACAATAAAATAATTTATTTTTGCATATTATTATCAGTTTATTGTTTAATTGCATTTGCATAAATTACTGAATTTATTTACAAATTTTTGTCGAGGAGAAAAGGTTTTATTTATTTGTTTTTTATGTTATGACAACAAGAGCAATATCAGAATAATCATTCTATCGTTCGGTTGGTGTCCAATGCTATTATTTTTATTTTTATTGGTTTTTGAATGTATTTAAGTAATTTGAATTTCTAAAAAAATTTTTTGAATTTACTTCTCTATCTAATGTTTTTAAATTTAATGATTTTCATAATTTTTGATCCATTTTTGGAATTAGTTTACATTGGTACTATCGACTAAAACAGCAATATACAATAGTATGGCCTGTTTCGTGACTTATCACTCTACTTTGACGTTGCGCTGTCGAAATCTATTTAATAAGTTTGCTTTTTAGTTCGTTATGACCACTATACAAAGTACGTCTCTTCACATTAAATTATCTATTTTAGATATTAATATTTTATTGCTTTTATCTTCTCAAATCGAATAACAATTTATTTAAAATTAAAAATTTCATTTGAATGACACCTTTTATTATAGTCCAATTACAGATGTTGTTACTTTCAAAGCTTAAAAACATTTAAAAGTCTGGAAGAAAATAAAAAAGTTTAATCATCGTAATTTTTTGATGTGAATAGATCGCCAAATATAAATATTTTCCGTCTTTATGACTTCTAAGTCAATTAGCAACCATCAATTATATTAATTTTGCTTTTTATTAAAAAAATGCAATTATTGAAATAACTTTTTTAAAATTTGTTTAATCAAATTAAAAATTTATTTGCTCTGTTGCAATTGTATTAACATTTAATTTATATCATGCAATATTTACACTAACAATTGTCCCGAATCACATATTGCCGTCGATTCTCCAAATCTCCCCATATCGATAATGTCACATTTGCAGCTTTTTTATGATATAGGTTATATTTTTATCTTTTTAATAAAGTAAATTAATTTGGTGATCATATAATAGCAACATAAATATCTATGTCTCATAACAGTTATTTATAAAGATTTATTTTAAAAAATTCGTAAAAAATTCTTTATATTTTCCTTTGCGAAATTATATTAATTAGTACATATATTATTCTTTCATTTATTAATAATAATTTTCTATTGTTAGATAGACAAATATAATCAGCACGAATTAATTTGCACAGCCTTCCATTTCCATTGGGGTAAGGATGAATGCGAGTCTAAAACCGTGAAAACTTTCTTATAACTGTCTTCTACCAATATTCTTTCAAAATAATTAATTTAATCACTGTTCTTAAGTTTGTTTTGATAAATTAATTTTAATTATTAGAGCATAAAGTAATTTTTATATCTTTTTAAAAATATTCTTATTAATTAAGTAAAAAATACTTATAAACATTGCATTATTCGCATTTCTATACTGTTTATTGTTTATGATGCTATATAGCTTCAGATCTTTCTTAAATAGCAAATTTTTTAATTTCTGTATTTAGAATTTGGCAAAAGCTGCGTAAAATTTCTTTAGTTATGATAATGAAAATCGAGAAAAATTATAAGCAGCTTCACAATTTGTGTTGATAGGAAAATTTTTATTTGATTTTCTAGTTACGACGCGCTTGAATTCATAGTCAGTAAAGTAACGCTTTTTTATTTTTCACGAGTCTGTCTCCGCATACTTACTTGATTAAGCGCAATATTTTGCTTCACCAGGCAAAACGAAAGAAAACTTTGATTTTATAACAATTTAATTCACTGATTGTTCCATAGATTCAAAGGTTTTGAATTTGGTCAGATAAACAAGATATTTTTAATTTATTTTATTGTTTAAAAGTTAATTATATTGACCCGTGTTTAAAAGTGAATTGCGTTCATTTAACCTTTTCTCAAGACAAAAGAAATTTATTTTTATTGAATCACTTCTTTTCTTTTTTCATAGTTTTTTTTAATTAATATTTTTTTGTATTGTGCCGCAATCTCCAGTCATTTTTATAGTAATAGTTCTGTTATATTTTAATACAATTTTATATCTTTAACCTTGCAATTCGTAATTGGTACATTTATATCCCATCTAACTTCATCAGTGCCAATGGAATGATGCGCAGTGGCATCTTAAATAATATTTGATCACTTTTACTTAGATAGATTTAATCGCAATGAAAATTGACATTAATATTCATTAATTATTTAGAAATATTTTTTTTGATTATTATTCTTTATTCTTATGCTGCTTGTGTGTTCGTTCATAAGCTTTACTCATAAGGCTTTATGATAAAATACTTTAAAATACGTATGAATTATTGGTAAAACATTTACAATTTATTTATTTCATGTGCATGTGCGTTGGATTTCCTGTTGCATAATTTTCACATCCATCTATCGAAGTCGAGCGAAAAGCCGTAAGTGGATTTTTTTTTAAATAAAATCTTTTTGTGATTCGTACGTCCTTTTGCTTGGATGTTTTTTTTCTTTTCCTATTATTCTCTTAAATTTCTTAGTTGCCTAATTTTTATGTAAATTTTAAGTTAAATTAATTTTTTCAACTCTTAAAAAATTTTGGCATTTTTTAAGACTGATTATTTTATTTGAAGCTAAAGATTTATTAATTATAAAGTTTGTTATTTAAGTTTTTAATTTACTTTAAAATCACAAATCATCAAAATATTTAATAATTAAAAAAATTTACTTTTATTAAATAAAAGTTTTAAGTTATTTTTACTAATTTTTTTATAATTCATTACTATCGTTTTTGTGTAATTTTCTTGGTTGTGTTTAGGTATTATTTAGAGTTAAATCTACTAATGAGCTGTGGAAATATAATTTTACTTAAGCTTATATTAATTCTTTATAACAAATAAGCATCTATGTATATATACTAAGTAATTATTATAACAGCTATCTTTTATTTTTAACTTGAGAATTGAAGTTATTTTCTTCTCCATTTTCAAAAAATACGTTTAATTTTAGGGTACTTAATTATAACAGGTGGTTATGTATTTTTGTATAATTCGTGTAGTCTTACGCCAATTCTTATGCAGCGACTTAGCCAAACAGGAGTTTTCGATGGGCAGCGGCATTTTAATTTCAAATTTGTTTTGGTTTCACTTGGCTCAATTATTGAGTCGCAATTTTTTTTGATGCTTGAAGGATGTTATATGTAAGTAGATGCATAATATTGGAGTTAATATTACTCTTTAGGATGCATTGAGTTTTATGGATATGATTAAATGTGTGAATTAATTGTATTATTGATAAATTGTCTTTCTCACTTTTTATTTTTATTTTTCTTACAGGCAATTAGTTTTATAAGACTAATCATGTTTAATTTTTACATTTATCTTTTTTCATTTGCTTTTCATTAATAATATAAATTATTTTGATGAAGAAGACGACTCGTTAGTCTTCGCAAAATTTTTCGTATTGGCTTCCTGTTCACAAATAATTCTTTCATTGGTTTCGTTATAATGGAATTTTAATGTACAACATACATTTCAAAATAGTCATAAGGAATTAAATGTTGGAAACTTCATTTCGAATTTTTTTTCCAGATATTTATTGGGTTTATGAATTTGTGATTTGACAAATAAAATAACTTATTCCATTTAAGTAAATCTTTCACATTGTCATGCTGCTATAAATAGAATTTTATTGAAAATTTAAAAATATTTTTGTTAATGATTCTTTTCATTTAAATATTAATATTATTTCCAAAATTTATAAATTTTTTTTACATAAGTTTATTTTCCCTATTTCAAAAAAACTAGAGTTTTGTAAAATAGCAAAAATATATAAATTGGATTGCTTACTGTATTTATTTGTGGATTTTTACAGGCGAAAATTAGTGCTATTACAAATATTTCGTTCTTAGTTTTTATTTGTTAAATCACACTATTAAACCTTTATAATTTTGGACAAAATCCAATTTAAGTATTGTAAAAAGTACAACATGATTACGGTTTTAGGTGTATATTTTGATCTTGAAACGGTATAAAACGAATTAAAGCAAATTGGCCCAAGTAAAATCTGCCTCACGAGTCTTTAAACATCACCCAATTATTATATTTGAATAAAAGCAAATAAATAATTTAATTGTTGTCAAAAAAGAAGTACATATCCTTGTCTTTGTGATCCACTCTTTTTATATGTAAAATTTTACCGTTCATCTTAGCATTATGTTATTTTTTGAGCATAAATTCATTTGTTTATTATTTCAAGTCATTCTTTGCTCTTGTCTTTTGCACCGACACCATGGATGACTAGTTTAACGCCGGTCGAAAAATCGCAGTATTTCCATATTAGGCATTTTAGATTTTGTATCTTTTATTATTTATTTCTTTCATGAATTAATTTTTACTATGGACGACTAAATTAAATTAGCAATAATAATTTATTTGGACTTTTAGAATTATTAATCACTGTATTTGATCTGAATTTTATAGTATTTGGCATTTTATATTTTGTGTTAAAATTATTATAATACTTATGTTATTTATTTTAATTCTTCGTGCTTACAGTACTAATTATTTTAATTAATTTATTGAACTTTAATTTTAAATTTTATCACGGAATCTTGTGTTGATTTTTTGCGTTTTCTTCAATTGTACGACTCACGACTTGGTTCGATTTTGTCGTCGCGAGTAAATCATATTCATTTTTATGGTGAGGTTGTGATAAGCATTTATCTGATTGTGGCTGAAGATATTAAATTCTTGAATTGGCTACTTTTATTCATTTTTACATTTAACTTTTAATTATTTCTTCTTCACCAAAATTTAAAATATTTTCGCGCTCTCTAAATAATGTTGCTTGGAAGAATTCGCCAAGGGTTTGAGGCTACACCTTTTAAACCTATCTTGGCGTATGCTCGAAGTTTAAGATACAGCCCTGCTTGAATGTTTTGGTATTTTGAATAACAAGTAATCGTATTTAAAAAAAATTTTAATAATTTGTTATAATTTTTTCAATAATTGATTTTTATTTGTGAAATTTGTGTAATTATTTGAAATTAATGTATTTTATTTTAGTTTTTATAAATTAAATAATTTTTTTTTATTTTTATTGGAAAATCCGCTTTTTATTCATGAGTGAATCAAAAAACATGCATCATGAATTTTTACTCAATTTAAAGTTAACTTAGTAAATTTTGATTTTCGTTAGAAAATTTATAAATAAATCTCCCATATATAAGTATAAGATTTTTTAAGGTTAATGGCTTTAGATATTCAAATTCATTAGCCTTTTATAGTGTTTTAGTTTTTTTATATTAATACAAGGTGACAAAAAAGTTCGTGGACAGTTAATTTTAGCAATAACTTTTTTTTTAAATAAAAATATCGAAATGCAATCAAAACATCTGATACTAACATAATTGTGATTTTATGGTAAATATTTTCTTTAAAGTAAAATTCTATTCATTTGTTTAGTTTAAATTTAAATGTAGTCTTTGTTAAACTCGCAGTTTGGTAGTATTTTTATTGAATCATTAGTATTTTTATTTTTTATCATTTAAATTACTAGTGATGTTAGTTACTAAAGACATGACATCCGATATTTTTATCTTTTAGAATTTTTAATGAATTATGAGCAAAATAATGTTCACGATTAATGCATAAAGACGTCGAAATTTTCGAAAGAAGCTTTCTACTATTAGATTTTAATTAAAGTTTAATGTTGTTGACATTTTTAATTTTTCTAACGATTAATAAACACTATATTTACATTTTATTGTTTAGGATTCTCGCACAAGAAATGCATAATATTTAAGTCGCTCTGTGTATATCGCGAGTTCACAAGAGAAACCATTATATCGTTGTTGATTGGCTTTGTTTGGTTTTGTTATTGATGAATTATGATTTTTATCTTAAAATTCATTTTTACATATGCTTAGCATACCGAAGTTGATATCTTATTTATTTTGAATGCAATTTTAATCAATCTTAAATTTCCAAGAAATGTAATTAGTTATATTGGATGTTTCCGGAACTTGGTGCTTTAATTTTTTTGTTTAGTGGTTCCTGTTCTTAGCAATTGTTTAAGCCGCAGAGTTTTAATTTAAAAGGTTTGTTTTAGTTAAAAACGTGTTCAACTTATTTTACACTATAACCTTTTCAGCGTAGCAATTTATGCCAAGAATTCTGTGCGAAGAAACAATAACAATTTTTGCCTGGATAACAAGTTGTTTATTATTTATAATTTATTTTTACGTTATTGTAGATCTTGTTTTGTTAATTGATTAGCATTTGTCTTACTTTATATGATCTACCTATGATATAAGGTTAATTAGTTTAAAATTATAAAAGGTTTAAGATCATAATTCAATTAATTGTCTTCTGCCTTTATTTTTTTTATACAAATACTCTAATAAAAGTAGATTGATAAATTTTTCCAATTTGCGGCCTCGTATCTTGACAGTTAAGGAAATCGTTCTGTTTTTTTTTTGCTATCTTGGAATTAATTTATAATTCATTTCTTTGCTTTGCTAGCTTGTTTAGAATAGAAGATTTACAACTTGAAGTGTTATATTTGTGTTTAGTTTAAATTTAATTTTTAACCTCTTTCTTGTTTGCAGCTGTATCTATGAATGTTGAGGTTGAGGTCGCGATTAGGGCAGTCTTCTCATTCTTTCCTCATTATATAAATTTAATTTTTTTAATTACGGAAGAGATTACAAACAATCGAAAATAATTTTTACATATTTTTAATTTCTTTAATAAAATTGTATTAACACTTTTGTATTTTTTTTATTTATTTTTTAATTTTAAAATTAGTTTTGGTTATTTTCTTTAAATGTTGTTATAAATTGCCAGTTGGTAATACTTGTATAGCCAATTTCACCCAATTTCATTCGTGTTAACTTTTTGCCTTCCATTTTTTTTTGTATTTGGTGCATTTATAAATTTTTTTTGCTGAACTACTTTTAATATTTTTCTCTCCGTCTCTTTCCTTTTCTTAAATTAATAGCTAAAATTTTCCACATAAGCAATTAAAATGATTTTCCTGACAAATGAGAGGGCATGGTGCCATGTTTCTTATTTAATTTAACAATATTATAATTGCATTTTTATGAGTATTTTGCGCAAAATTGTATTTACTCGCATCCATGACTCCAACATATTGATGGGGCTTCATCGTGAGTGCGAGTGCTTCTGTCATAGCTCCTTGCATTGCCTCAAACCGAATTTTATTAAAACATCTCAGTGAATTGAATTTTATAATTTTTAATTTTCAAAGGTTATAGATTTTTTAAATGGAAGTTGTCCATTTTCTTTCAAGCAATTGAATTATAAGTTATTTTGATTTAAAAGTAATTAAACTTATTTTGATTTAAAAGCAATTAAACTAATAGAATTCACTATTTTTTATTACTTATTTTTTGCCATTGATGGTTTTTCAATCAATTATTGTTGAATATGCTGCATTTTGCATAATATGTTAATATATTTGCATACTTGTTTTTATTATTGGTTTAATTTTTATACTTTATCCAACTACTTTGATTTAATTTTAATTAATTGCGAAATAATTCGAGTGGAAAAAATATTGCTTTAAAAAATTTGATTATTTAACAATTCACAAAAGTTCTCGTAATGCCTTGTTTCCTAAACAGTTTTTAATTTTCAGTGTGAGCGTAGACATTGCTGTCCCGCATGAAGAAAATCAATTTTTAGATGTATTTTACTTTTATTTGCATTCAGAAACTTATGAACTTTTTAGATTTTAGGTTAATATGTTGGCATTTATTTGGTTAAATTTTTATTTTAATGTTTTATTTATGTTGCAATATAGCTTCAAATTTTTCTTAATCATACACCAATGGCTATATTTGTTTATTGCTTTTTATATATTTTACACTCACTCACAATAAGAAAATTATTCTTGCCGAGATCAACCATAAGCACTTGGCCAGAGATGAATAGTCACGGCATTTTGCCAGGTTGGATCTTAACGGCATGCTGTGATTTCACGCCCATTCCTTATTCTAATTAAAACAACGTTTGATTTTTAATATTAAAAAGCTGTATTTGCTTTGTGTTTACCAAACTATGTACTTATTCTTACAAAAGTTTCGACATAAATATTTTATTAAACCAAGATACGGTGGTTTAAACATTGATCAATTCGGCCTTTTTGTTAAATTGCGTATATTTTTTCATATGGCTTACCTCCAAGCCAGTGTTATATGTATGATCCAACGGTCCGACATTATCTACTCTTTAAATTTAGTGATATTGTTTATTATTAAAGAAAGTTAATTCGTTTGTTTTATTAAATTTCAGAATTCACAGAATTAAATATAATTATAGAATTTAGCGCAAGCATTAAACATATGTCACTTGCACTCTTTACGGATTGTCATGTCCTTTGTTCTCTATGCATCGCAAGCGACAAACTACGTGGGATATATTGTATTATTGGGGTCTAAATAAATCTTTGCATAGTAACCAAAAGTTTTATTTGAAAAATTCTAACTAATGAACCAATAAAGCAATATTAGCCAAACTTTGCCTGGTTATCCTTCATTGTTTTTTTCTATCTATCCATTATACAATTAGTCCAAAAAATTAAGAACCTTCTTATTATGATTTTTCAAATGTAACAACTCAAAATGAACATTTGATTAAAATTTTTTAATAATAGATAGAGAAAATAATGAAGGATAACCAGGCAAAGTTTGGCTAATATTGCCTTTATTGGTTCATTAGTTATTCAAATAAAAATTTTTGGTTACTATGCAAAGACTTATTTTACACCCCAATATTAAGGTGTAACGTAAGTTCTGTCATAGCGACCAAAAAAGTTACTTAAAAATTCATAACTAATTAACCAATCAAGCAATATTAGCCAAACTTTGCATGATTATTCCTCACTGTTTTCTTTATCTATCCATATTTATTGTCCATAAAATTTCTTATTTTATGTCCTAATGTATAATACATATCCTGTTAAAAATAGTCACTTTTCAAGGAAGCCTTACTAAAATATCTTCAACCAATTATTGAATTCATTTGGAATTTCTTTCTCCCCTGAACTAGTCTGACGCCGTTGGACTGACGTCTCGGCGCTTGCATCATGTTCATATCCGTCGATTATTTAATTTTTCCTAATTTCAAATTTTTGATAAAAGTATTTTTATTTATTTTTCTTCAATATTAAATTTTATAACTAAAAAGATTTGTTAATAGGTAATGGAAAATTTTTGCATTGTTGATTGTTTGGACTTTTTTGAACAGGATTTTTATATTAAATATTAATTTTGCAATTTAATAAATTAATTTTAAATTTAAAGAGTCATTATTTAAATTATTAATCTAGGTTTTTGTCCATTTTTAAATTATATTTTATTTTAGAATTATAATTTTTAAGTTTTTTTTTTTTTGTATTAATAAATAAAGATTCTTTTTGTATCATTAGTTTTATGCGGATCAAAAATTGCCAAAACTTTGGTTTAAATACATGTGAAAATTTAATTTTTTATTTTTATGCTTGTCTCAAAGAGTTAAATTTGTTTTTTTTTTTCTCTAGATTAATTATAAAATCTCTTTTGCGTAACATGGATTTCTTTATTTGGCTTCGATTGTTTTTTTAGTTTTATTGAAATCTTTTTGCGTTCAAATTTATTAAACCTTGCTCAGGGAATGCAATTTGTTTCTATTTATTGTAATCATTTTTAAAAATTGTTTGAGTAATTGAACTTATACAGCCATTTGTTAATTTTTTGGGGTTCTGATTTTTCCTCCTTTTAAATCTGCTACTTTTATCGAAAATACCGAATTGTAATATTTATCACTGTAAGCTGAAATTTAATTTTTTCATATTTTTGTTTTCAGTTCACTAAAAAGTTATATTAATTTTATTGAACTTTAATTTAAATTTATCACGTCATTTGTCTTATTTTGAGTCTTTTACTCGCAGTCGGTATCTGCTAGATCATAAAGTTAAAGTACTTTTCATTTACAAATATGCTTATTGTTGTTAACGGCTTGGAGAAAAAAAAACAATTTAAGATGACAACGCCAAATTTCGCCCGATCGCTCTTGAAATTGGCCATTATCCAAAAGTGCAAATTCAACACAAAGAAAATTATTATATTTTGATTAAAATGAATTTTACGCTGCATTGCATAAAATTTTCAGTAAAAGAAATTGCTGTTCCAATTTTTACTTTTTGAAAATTTCTTCGTAAATCTTTTTAGTTATGATAATTTAAATTGGACCAAAAATCATTTAAAGAGTTTCACATATTGTATCGAAATGAAATTTTCATATGATGCCATTTTGAAAATTTTCTTTTTAAATTATTATAGTTTGATATTTTTTGTTGTAGACAAGCTATTCATTTGACACGTGTTGAAACTTAGTAAAAAAAGCCATTATTTTCCACTTTTTGACGGACATTAAGATGTTCTTCCAAATCATATAGTCTTTTTAATTTGTATTGGTTAGTTTCTTAATGTGATATCATCAATTATCAGCAAACGCTTAGATTTATTCATTACACTGAATTATTAATTTTTCCTTAAATTCTTTGGTATAAATTGCATTAATAAAATAGTAAATGCCTGTTAGTTATTTAACAGAATGTTTAAGTACGCCAAATGCAAAATTTATTTGTTTCATAAAATTATTCTATTTAAATTTCATTATCAAATTTTATTGGAAAAGAATTTCAATTATCATTAAATTGCAAAAATTACTTTATTTTTTTCTCATATTTATGTTGTTTTTGAATTATTTTACCAATTCGGATTTTCTTTCATAAAGGGTTTAATATTATTTTTGTTTGTCTTATGATTAGGTAAACCAACTTTCAATTATTTATTTGTCCAAACATTTATCATGATATTTTGGACGATTGCATTTAAAGAATTGTTTATTATTTAATGTTTTTCAATTACTGGTCATTTATTTTGGCTTAAATAAGTTAATATAAATTTTACCAGTCAATTTACTCTTCATCTATTTCATTATATTTGTACACGTGCCGATTTAATGGAAAGTTAATCCAAAAAGTTCATAAAGTTGTTAAGATTTAATTTGTTTTAATAAAATGTTTTTCAATGTTATTATTACGTAATTATTTTTTTACTTCTTGTAAAATGAAGTCTGTTGAAAATATAAATGTTTAACTGTTAAGTTTAAGTATATGCAATTTTATGGATTTTTTAATGCTTAAACAATCTTGCTCCACATATTTAATTATTTTTATAAAATTATTTTCAAATTTCGCAAACATAAATAACTTATTATAATATGTTTTTTAATAAAATATAGCTCGTCCGTAGTCGTCCTTGTTCAGCTCTGCTTTGTTTGTTTTTATATAATTCAAATCACAGCCAGAATCACTATTTTATTATTTAAATAAATTTTCCGACTACTAATATAAGTTAGTCCATTTTTGCGCCCATTCCTTATTCTAAGGTTTAGTTTTCAACAATTTTATATTTAACTATTATTTTTCCAATTAAGATATTTATTTCTTTAAAAAATACCAATTATAATTTAAGTGCCTTGCATATTTTTACAATCTTTCTTACAATAAATCAACTTTAATTGGTACAGATTTATATTATCTTAACAATTAAAAAAATTTATTTTTGCATATTATTATCAGTTTATTGTCTTAATTCCATCTGCATTTGTTTTTTAGTATTTTTGTTATTTCATGAATATTTTTTTTTCTATTGTTTTATTTTAATACTTTTATAACTTTTGATCAATATTTGACAATTAACTTACATTGGTTCTATCGACTAAAACAGCAAAATTAATTATTTCAGTATTAATTTTTTTTTGCTATATGTTTTTGTTTCTCAATTCTCATTTTCTTACTTTGCACACAATTTTCTTTAATGGTTTGCTTGTGTAAAATATAATTTTTTAGGAAAATCACATTTCGTAAGTGCTTCTTAACGTCAGAGTATTTCTTCTTTGATTTTTCATATAGACTAGCTTTTTTTATTTTGTCTCCTTTGATTTATTATTTCTTGAAGATTTAAATTGATTTTTATTTTTTAATGATATTCATCACTGTAAATATTATGACATAGCCAAATCATGTCTTGTTTAATTTATGTTGATTATTTTCTTAATATCATTTCATTAATTAATTTTTTGAGCGATTATAGTTATATAATCACAGTACGAGAAGATTTTGATTCTTTAACCATTTGCTTTATTAAAATATGTATATTTTACAGAACTCATTTTAAATTCCTTTTTCCTTGAATTCTTTGGTATAATTTGCCTTATTAAAATAGTAGACTGTCTGGTTTACTTGCCTCTTCTTCATGACCATTCGTCATTGATTTGGTAAATGCCTTCGCATGGCCCGTAGTAGACAAAACAAAGGATAAATTAATTCTTTTACATTATCATTTATTCTTTTAGGAACATTTATTAAAAGAAACATAAACATACAAAGTTAAATATATATTATTAATTGTGATTTTTGTCCTTTTAAGAGTTTTATACAATTTTTGTTTATCATAAGCTCTTACATTGTTGGAACATGCTAATATTGCTATTATTTTGTTAAGAAAGTCTTTGTTTTTTATTTATACATACATATTTTAAATAGATTTTATAATGGCAATCTCTTAGGATGAGCTTCAATGAATTTGCCAATTAATACTTTCAAAATAACTTTTTAACTGGGATCATCGTAAAAGGTTTATTTTTAAATTTTAGCCCTTATAAATTATTTAGATTTTTTAAATTCTTTTACAATAAATATTAATTAATCCAGCATTTCATTCCATTCATCAATCACTTGCAGCAATGTAACAGTAAATTTATTTGTGTATCAAATAGAAAATTATTAATTTATGCACATTAGTATTTTTATTCGAGTCAATTAATTTTTTATTGAATCTTCTTTTTTATTAACTCATTTTTTTATGATTGAAAAAATAATTTTTGAATCCAACTACCGCAGGTTTTATGTTTAAGATATGGACGGGGCCACATAATATTAAAATTATGAAATTTGTTTTGTTTTTATGTTACAACATTATAGTATTTATTTGGGTATATTGCGCAAAATTTAGAGTTACTTTTAATTTATTGTATAAAATTAAGTTTTGCACGGAATTACATTTATTCATTTAGATTCAATAATTTGGCGTTGGCGGGAGGGTTGACGGCGACGGTCTGAGGCAGAAGAGGAGGCCGCCGCGACTCTAGCGACTGTTGCAACAGATCGAACTCGAGCTGAAAAAACATGCTGAATTGGTAGAAATCCTGTCACTTGGATGGACCAATGCCAAATACTTTGGTAGAGATATTTACAAGTATTGATAATTAAATTAGATGAATTCTTTGGTAATCAAAATTTTTTTATTATTAATAATTAAGAATGTAAAACACTTAATTCATATGTGTTTTCCTTAATTTGATCCTTTATTGCTAAACCAAATAATAATTCTTGCTCAGAAGAGAAACAATTGATTATAAGTAGGCAACACTTGATCACATAAATGAATGTGTTGTGATTGGCTTTTAAATGCACGTAAGAATAGTTTAAAAATTTAATTTATTTTTCTCACCAATTTAATCAAACTTATTTATTTTATTAAAGTAGTGTTGAATGGTATGCAACTTTGAACAATTCGGTCAACGCAGGATTAAAAAGTGAGCACTTTTTTCCTTCGTCTTTTATTGAAATTTTTTTATCTTTGATTGGCAATTTATTTTTATACAACAAACAATTGTTCATAAATCTTTTTTTTTAGAATTTTATTTGTAAAATATTTGTTTTATCAAATCTTTATTTTCTATTACATTGAATAATTCAATTTAGATTTTTGATTAAGCATATTTCTGACAAAAAACAAAAAATGATTCGAATTAAATAATTTAAATTATTTTCTATTGTTAGTTAATTATCTTTACATTAAACCAATTTTTTATCGACAATTGTGAAACTTTTTTATTTATCAAATTTTATTTAATAGCAACCTCATTATCAAGTAATTTCATTAGTTATCAAAATGACATTAACCCTTTTATTTTATATTGAAATATGTGTACCATGCGCCTACCAGGTGTTTAAATGAAAATAATAAATATTGTAAAATTTTACAGGATATTATATATTTTTGAATTTTTTTCAATTTTGTATTGACTTGTTGAGGCTAAAAGAAATTTTGTTAACCCTTCATTTTTAACTAGAAAAAAATACTTCCTCAAATATTATTTATATATTAACAATTTTTTTGTTTATTTTTGTGACTTTCATTAATATAATTATGGCAAAAAAATGAAACTGAGATAATTTTTTTCGCTTAGCTGATTTCTTCAATTATTTTTACCATCACAGGTTTTTTAATAATTCCACTGATATTTGCTTTTACCCTTTTAATAAGAGTAAAAGCATTGAAATCAAAATAAGCCGGGTAAATTTAGCGCTGAATCCACAACAGCGAGAAATTGTATGTTGATTTATTCGGTGGTAAGCTCTAGCTTTCTGCTGGTGGCTGGGTTTTTGCAAAAATTATTAGCAGAATTGGTTTAGCGTTTTTTTATATTGAGCTTATCCTTACGATTATATTTGTTAGTTTGTGAAATTAATAATATCTATGCATTTAATCATTTTTATCATTACTCATTAGACAAAATATTTTTCCACGTATATTTTGCTTTGAAGCCTTATTCGACCAATCAAACATTGAAATACATTTAAAGATCATTAGTTTTTTATATTATATACTAAATATTAGTTATGTTATTTACAATTACCAAAATCTGTATATTTGATTTGTTTTGGTTATCACAATATGCATAGTTTGTTTCTGCACTGAATGTAGCACTGCGGCCCAACCTTAGAAATTAGCATGGTTAAATGTCTTTATATTCCGATTATGTTCAAGAGTTAACCCGTCTTCTGTTTACTATCTTCGATCTAATAAATTTTTTAATAATTTTTATTTTTGCATTTATTTTTGTTCTTTGGTTGTTGCTTATTTTAAGTTAAAGAACGATTTTTTAATATTTTGTTTAATCTTCGTTTTTATTAAAATGTTTTTCATCTTGTATGTGTGTTAGCATGATTTCTAGAGCATTCCTTGCGATATTGGAATTTATTTATTCAGTAAGCTTCTTTTTGATAAATAACTGAGGGTTATCGAGTAGCTTTGTAGATATTAGGACTTGTTTAAATTCCGTATCTTTGTTTGTTAACGACCCACTCGGCAGAACCAGTCTTAGCAATTACTGTAGTATGCTTAAATGTCTTCATAGTCCTATTGAGTTCGATAGTTAACCCGGCCTCTGACGTTTTATTCTCTGTTGCCATTTTTTACTGGTTTTCAAACATTATAGTGAAATAATTTATATTATCTTTAATGTAATTGTACATGGTTTTCAGTATCTAATAATAAAAGACTGAACTAATAATTTTATCTTGAAGCGTCTAACATTTGCCTGGCTTTGATCCCCTAAACCAAACTTGTCGTCGAGTGCGTGTGATCATGATATAAATACTTCTTTTTTCACACGCCGAACGCAGCAGTGTGTCTCATATCAGCATAATTTATTTCAGTTTAACTTTTTAATTTAGCCTTTTTAGTCAATTTTCTTTAATTTAATTTCCCGATTAATCTATTCCATACTCTTGACAGATGCATCCACATTTGCCACGAATTCTTCGTTGTTTATAATCAGTGCGAGCCTTTTCAGGTTGGATCTATTAGTATAGGTCTAAAACGACTATAAAAAGTGATTTTATATTTTAATCCTTTTTCTTGTTTTATAAATAAAACTTTTTTATTTATTATATTGTATGAGATACGATTTGATTTATGGGATAATAATAATTTTTGCAATTAGATAAGGATCTGAAGCGATCAATGAAATCATAAAAGTTAAATTTTTGTGATCTATTTTAATGTTTTTTATCTTGAACGTTTAATGAAAACTACAGTTTTTTTATTTTTTAATTCAAATAAATTTACATTTTTAATGCGCACAACCAAGTTCCATTTCCTCTTCGAACACCGAGACGCCTTTCATCAAACAGCAAAAAAAAAAAATCCACTTTTGTTAATTTTTTTTCCAAATAAACAAAATTGTCTATATTATATAACAATTTTTCTATATGGTTATTTGAAAATTAAAAATAAAATATTTAATCTGAAGTGAAGTTTTCTATATCTAAAAAACTGCAAAAATCTAAACAAACTTTTTCACAGTTTACGTAATTTTTAATTTCTTTCCCAATATTTTATTGATAAATTAATTTTAAACAAAATCTGTAAATAAAATTATATTTATGCGAATTCTTTATTTTTAAACTTTTTCTTTTTTTTTGCATTAAATTTTTGTTTAAATATTTCTTATCAATTACCCTTTTTAAATTTTCTCGTGCTCTGAGAAGTAGTGCGCTTACTGTGTTGCCGAGCGCAGGGGCTGTCCTGCTGAGATTGAAAAACAAATTTATTAATCTATACTTATTTCTTTGTACATATTAGGGTTCTTACCTCATCATCTTTCAGTTTAATGCAGACTCAAGAATAAAGAGCACCTTTTTGTCAAAGAACAATATGTGCGGTAAATCATTAAATAAGGTATTGTATAAGGTATGCTTTTTGTTAATTTAAGTCAATGATGTTGTGATTATTGGTTGGTTTTATTGCATTATTATGGTTATTTTCGTTTTTTTTCTACACTCATAAAATTGTTTTTTGCATTTTTATTGTTCCCAATGATTATAAAATAAGTGTTTAGTTTTAACGAATTTATTAATCCTATTTCAATTATGTGAATGTTTATGATAATTTTTGTCTGATGTCTGTTATTTTATAAAAGAAATTAGCATTTGTAATCTCTTCTCCCGTCTAGTTTTCACGTGGATTTTATGGGTTTGTTTGAAATTTTGCCTATATTTTGCTAATTTATATTTTTCATTTTTCTTAATTTATTTATGATTTGGATTAGAGAATTCTTTGTTTTTTCTTCGTTAAATTGTTTCTATGCCCAGACAAAGATGAAGGCGGATTGCAGAAATTGGTTATTTAATTTTTAATTATATTTTGTTAATTAAATGGGTTAAAGATTAACTACTAGGTCTATATTTAAAGATTTATTTTCTATTTATCTATTTTCATTTTTTAATTATAATTAAGTAAACATGGATATTGCTGTATTAATTATATAAATAATTTAAAATGTCCGAACAGCATTAATTGCATTTGATTTTTCTTGGTCTGGGGTCTTTTTCGTCGGTCTTTCCAAACCATTATTCCCGATCCAACCCTCCTTTACGTTTTTGTTCCACCAAATCTCGTCCTGGTAATTGAGTTTGAATACCAAGGCTGTTAACAGAAGCCTCTTATTTATAATATATTTTTTCAAATTTATGAATGTTTTAAATTAGATTGAATTTATTCCGATGTAGCTGTGTGGTATTTTGTTTGGGTTATCAAACCATAATATATTTTACTAATTAGAGAGAATGCAAATGTCCATTTGTACATACAATAAAGAATATTTGAATTTTTTTCTATTTCAAAGATAATGTTTAAAGATATAGGATGTATTAAAGTTAATGATCAAATTTTGCGCTTTGCTCAATGAGTATTATTTTTTGTGTTCCAGAATTATTGCATTTAGTTATTCTGAATTGTTATTTTAATAAACAAATTATTAGTGCATATTTGAAATTATTTTTATAATCAGGTCTAGTCTGAAAATCATTCTTTGGTACATTTGCCTACCAATGTGAAAAAATAAAGTTTTTTTTTACAAAAAAGCATTGCATATTTTGTGATACGCTCGTTTAGTGCATGTGATTCATTGGAGATGATACGTGATCGCTTTCATTCAGTGTCTTGCCTTTCTTTTTGTTGCGGTTTTAATATTCTAATAGCAAAATTTAGCTTTATTTAATGCTATATTTAGCGTACGATCATTTGATTGCTTACTGATCATGTAATCTTTTCAATTTGTTCATTACCGACCAACAGTTTTAAGTTCTAAATATCATAATTTTTTGCTATTGCTTCGTTAATACAATACAAACTTCAATTTTATTTATTGTCGTTAGTCTTTTATTGAATCCTTTTCACTCATCCAAACAAGTCTGAGCCTTTAAACTATTTTTTAAAATGTTATTTTCTAAATTTAAAGATTGTAATATTTTTAACTATTATTAAATTGTTAATTCCCAAATCATTGTTAAAATTTTTTATAATTTTTGTTTTTATATTTTACGCGCATGAATTGTTTTTGTTTAGCTATTTCTACCATTAGAAATCATTGAATTGGATGGGTAAAATTATTTTTTTATAATTTTTGAATTTGTTGCAACATCTATTTTCCAAAAAGCAAATATACTGGATTCTAATAATTAATTTATATAATATTTCAGAGTTGGAATTTTTAAATGATTGTGTCAATTTTATATCATTATTAGGTATAATGATTTGTAAATCTTCTCCCTTATTGATTTGATAAATTGCTGAATTGAGGGAATACACAACACCTTGTCATTGCCGTAAAATGCGTTTGCTACAGTCGATTTTTATAAATTTCACTACGTCGATTTTTGTTTCCATACGCTTGAATTTTATCAATTTAATGTTCGCTTATTTGTGTTCCTGTACTTATAAATAATTAGCTAATCTAATTGGTACAAAATTTCAATATTGATTGAATTTCTTTAAAATTTGCATATAATTTTTTATAGGACTCTTTTCTTGTTTAAAGAGCTTTATGCTTTAATTCTTTTATATTAGCTCACTTTAATTTAGTATTTTGCTCATTAGAAATTTAAGCATTTATGTATTAATATTTATATTCGTTACAGTTGTATTTATGTAAAAAATATTTTATTTGTACAGTCAGCACGAATTTAACGAATTCCAATTATAAATCCAATCCATAATAATTGGAAAATTAATTTTTTTTTAACCTATGGTATTACTATACAATTTTCATTATATGTTTCAAACCTCTTTGTTTCTTTTTTATCTAAACTATTTTTTCTCAAAATTTTTATTTTTTATTTCTTGATGTTTGAGAATTGATGTCACAAATGTAATCTTCCTATGATCACTAATGAATGATAGGTTCACAAAATTTTTTCTTTCTTTGTTTAATAAATTTAACTTTTTTTAGGTCATTTTTAATAGAAAGTAGTTCCGGCATTACTTCTTCTTTATTTGCAAAATTATAATACTTTGATGTAAAAATCCATATTATAAAATGTATTTGAATTTTAATTATAAACTAATCACTATTAAATAACATCGGATAAATATTGATATGTTGGTTCTCCCAAGAATAAAATTCATTTATTTTATCCTATAACAGAAATCATATTTCTATTCTAAAAGTTGTTCTTGTTGTCCTCTCTCGTTTGCCACGATTCTGCTACAAGCAATCAAAACATCCTCATCATTTTTGCAAAATAAATTGACAATTGTTTTTGAAGGTATATTTATTTTTATAATTAAGGTCGTTGTTTTTTTATTATATAAAAAGTTTATTAATTTGAGTTTAGGCTATAAAAGTTCATAGAAGCCAATTTCGATGTAATCAACCTTGATTATGATGGCGTTATATTCTAATATAATAAAAAATCATTTATTTTTATTGCATTATATTTTCCAAAAACATTTATATTGTTAATTTTATGATTGTTATCTTTGTTATATTATTTACTCATATGTGAATTAAACGTTCTCTCAGAAATTTCCTTTTCTTTTGGTATTTATTACATATAATTTTGTGTCATATTAAATTTATTATTGTATTCGTCTCATTTATACATTAAATAATTTTAATTATAACATAATCTCCAATGATCGTGATAATAAAAAGAAAAATTGGTATCATTTGGAAGCAAATAAATTGTAATAACTTTTACATTTTATCATAAAAACAATTTTTAATACTTTAAATACTGATCTTTAATGCGCAAATGCTAATTGGAAAAAACAATCAAAGAAAAAATTAGTTTAATATAAATAAATTTAAACAATATTTTATAAAATTGCCGAATTTTGCATTGTTTGTATATTGGCGTAGATTATTTATCATCGAAGATTAATTGATTTACGCATCCGCACCCTTACTCGGTAAACGGTAAATCAATTTACTTGCTGCTTCACCCCGCCGTCGGAGCAATCAAAATCACCACACCATTTTTGCCAAATAAATTGACAATTATTTTCGAAGGTATATTTGTTTTTATAATTAAGGTCATTGCTTTTTCAATTATATAAAACATTTATTAATTTGAGTTTGGCTAGAAACTTCAAAGAAGCCAATTTCGATGTAATCAAACTTGATAAAATAAAAAATTATATTCTCATATAATAAAAAACCATTTGTTTTTATTGCATTATATTTTCTAAAACATTTCAATATTTGATAATTTTATGATTGATATCTTTGTAATATTATTTACTCATATGTGAATTAAACGACAAAAAACCACAAATTGCTGAGCAATGTAAATGTCGTGTTTCATGGACCATGCGATTGGTAGCCAAGGAGAGTATGGCGATCATAGCCGCTATAGCTTAGCATAATTTTGTATTGTCCAACACACTTACTTATTTGACAACAATTTATGTCATATTAAATTTTATTCTTATTGAATTCGACTCATTTATACATTAAAAAATAATTTTAATAAAACATATTCTCCAATGTTCGTTATAATAAAAAGAAAAACAGGTAGCATCTTGTCAGCACTTTTACATTTTATTGTAAAAACAATTTTTGGTATTTTAAATATTATTCTTGTATTTTTTATTAATAGCTTGAGCAAAAAAATTTTAATCAAAAAAATGTTTATTTTATATTAATGTGTAGGTTTGTCTTGATGTTGGAAAGGTTAACCCTTTCTGATTTTTATTGTATAAGTTTGTCACATAAACCTGCTGTGGCCCGCTTCATGTGTACAGACGCGAGATAGAAGCAGTTTTCTTTTATTCAAATGCACACAATAATTGGGGTTTTGCTAATTATTATTTTTATTACGCCAATTAATTGCCAAATTGAAGTTAATTTCGAATAAATTGTTTTGATGATTCTGCATTCTTCGACTTGCAATACGCGTGTGTAGCAGCTATAATATTTTATAAATTAGTTTAATTTAATTTAATGAATGGAGAAGTCCAATTAGGAATTATTTTTCGTTTAATATGTATCAAAATTATTGAATTTAGATTTCTATTAAAAAAGAATGATGTACTTGCCACAGGATAATCGTATGTTCCATTTCGTGAATGCAAATGCGCGTGCACTGTAGTCTTAGTCGATTACCGTTTTTTTGTTCTTCAAAAATGAAATACCTTCTATACTTATTTTATATTAATGTTTTTTATGCTCTGTTATTAGTATAATTCAAACTCCTATGAAATTTATTTGCTGTAAGCATATAATGATTATTTAAATTTATAATCTGTATGAATATCGTAGTTAGTATTTTTAGAAGAATTTTTAATTATTTAGTTTTGTTAAATTTATTAGTTATTTTTCAAAATTTCAAGTTTCATTTCTTTATCTTTTAAATCTTTTTACTGCAAAAATATTTATAGTTTTATTTGTTGATATTTCAACCTTGATTTATTGTTGTCTGAACGATTAATTCTTGACACATTGTACATTGGTGGTAAAAGATAAGTTGAAAATATTTGCTAATGTCTATTATTTTCAATTTCTTTAGTTAGCTAAACCTTTATCAATTTTTCAAATACAACAAAGACTTTTAAATGGTTTATTAATAATTGATGGCCAATTTGCCATTTACTTCGTTAAAATGCTTCTATTCCCAGACAAAGATGAAGGCGGATTGCAGAATCTTGTTATTTAATTTCTAATTATATTATAATAATTAAAATGGATTAAAGATTAATTATTGAGGCACATATTTAAATGATTCATTTCTTATTTGTTAAATGCTTTTGTTTTTCTTTTGTTTAAAATAAATTTTTTTTTAGTTACTAATTATGGCTAAAAAAATATTTGTTTTTGCTTTCAATTTAATCTCACATTTTTTAAAAACCATTCACATTTTGGTAATTTATCTTTTTAATGAAGAATAGTCATGAGTTTCAATTTGTTCGGCAACGATTGTTTTACGTTTATTACTTTAGCGGTTTTGGTCAAAGTATATAATGATATTTTTAGAACTTTATAATTTATAAGATGAGCAAGATAATTAAGGAAAGTTAAGCCACAAATTTTTTTCTTAGTTTATAATTTTGTTTAAATCGATATATTTCTGTAATAGGTGAATATTTTATTCTTTCCTTTTTATAACTTAAAACTTACAAAATTTATATGCTTTTTTTATTCTATCAAGACCGGATGTTTACCTCCAAAGTGGCAGATGTTTTTTATTAGAATAAGGCATAAAACTCAATGCCTTTAAATTTGTAACTTTATTTTAAAATAAGGCACAAAATAGGGTCAAAAAGCCAAGGCGTTGATCCGGTGGTGCTTTTGTTGCGACGGTAAAAATTTTGAAACATTTTTAATTCGAAAAATACAAAATGCCAAACAAAATTTTCAAAAATGAGCTAATTTTGGGGGAATTTTACGAAATCAGAACAAAATAAGGACAATAGGCCGAAATCTGAACATATCTGAAAAATCAGAACATTTTGAGTTTCTCAGATTTGGACCCTCCAAATCAGAACAAATTTGAAAAATCAGAACATATCGTATCCCTGATATATTATGAGGAATGATATGTTATTATCATACTTAATTGCTTTACAACGAACAAATTTATCTTGTTTAATTTTTTTCATTTTAAAAAGTAGTGTAAATACTTGTTTATAAACATATTTTAATGTTTTAAAATCTTTATGAACATGCTTGTTACATTCAATCCTTTTACATTCCGGCCTTTTAACCCGCCGTACCTTCTTGATCCAAGAGACGGCATTGGTGATTCTGCGTGCTATTTTGAAAATCATATGTTCTTATTTGACTTCGTGAAATCAACCTAATCTTTTATTCACATATTACATACGAGATAAAAATTATTGAATGTTCTCTTATGCAAGAGATTTTTAAAATGACAAATTTTTTGGCTTTATTATTGGAAATTTTGTTTCTTAAATAATTGATATCTTTTTGATTTTAATAATTGTACCTGTACAGAAGGATAAATGAATATCTTGAAAGACGGTAACTTTTGATTGAAAATCGCATTTCGATTTCCCAAGAGTCGGAACGTCCACTTCCTGTATTTTGTACGCGTCATCCAGTATTAGGGGTTTGGCATTCATGGTTGTCTCGCAGCGGTCATGTTGTCTCGACACGAGTTTAACAGAAAGTAACTTCTTGTACACAATCTTTCATTTATTATTTCATCGTAATATCCAGAGGTTTTATTTGCAATATTTATTTTACATAAATATTTCCGTAGAAAATTTTATATTATTTCTGTCAAGAAGTCATTGTAGTATTTGTCATTATAAAAATTTTTTGTTTACATTTAATTTTATTTTTTCATTACACTTAATAACATTAAAATTTGTAACTTAGTCATGTTTTTTTGGTCGGTGCATTGTTATAAAATGATTTAATTAGTAGATAATTTTGTAATGAAATTGATTTAACGTGTATTTATTTAATTTTCGGATATTTTCATTAAATTATTCCATTGCATATTTTAAAATTCTAATCCACAGTAATGTCAATTTATCTTTTCAAATCGCGGCGACTACTCTCATCAGAATTCGTGGTAGCGGCGATTAGGCCTATGTTCAAGAGTGATTTTGTAAGCTTTGGACGACCACAGCTTTGCTATTATGATAATTATAGAAAATTCATTATTCTGTTTTTTTCGTGCGAACAATTCAGTGCTTTATTACCACAAATATATGTATTTTCGCCGATTGCAAGCTTCATCCAAATTTTATTTTTTATAACGTGTTAAAAATTTATTTATGGTCGTTGTGATTTTATTATCCGTTGTATTTGACACTCTGAAAAAAATATGTGGAGCTTGAATGCATTCATTTTTTATTTTTCTATGTCGAATTTGACTTAAATTAATCACGGAATATTGATTTTGGATTTGTATTGTAAGACAGATGAGTCACGGATTTAAATTATTTTTATGTGGAATCCTTAAAATAGGACTTTGATTTGTTATCATTAATCAAAAAAATGTCTAAATTTTATTTTTTTATTTTTCAATTTCATAACTTCCGTTACAACTCGGTATTTAGTAAGCCGTTAAAACGAAATTTTAAATTATTATACAAATACTAAAAGCCTCATACTATTGCTAGATGCTTAAATTTCATTTTATATATATATATATATGTGTTGTTATGATCAAAAAAAAATTTAGCTATTTTGATTTATTATTTTTGAATATAACATAAATTATCGACATATTCATAATTAATCTATTTAATTGGTATTGAATTTCGGTCTTCAAATATGTACCGCCCTTTTCTGAAAGATTGCAGTTTGATTATCTATAATAGTTATTTTGAATATATCTTAACATTTCGTTTAGCAGGTTTTCATTTGGTGTATAATTTTGTTAAATTGCAATTCCTGTTTAGCATTGAGAAATAAGACTTCTGACCACTTTAAAAAAATTAAAACACTTTCCAAAAGTTTTATATTGAATTTAATCGATAATTATTGGGCACTTCTACATTTGGGTGGTCATCGATTGAATTGATTTCGATTCACCTTAACTTCTTCACCGTATTCGGACTCTGCTTTTAAATTACCGGATCGTAAACTGTTTTATTATTTGAAATATCTTATATTTTCAAGAAAAAATTTTGGTGTTCAATGAAGTATATCGTTTTTAGCCATGCTTAAATTAAGGTTATTTACATATATTTATATATATTATATGAGTTCATATACTTTTATGGTATGCCCATTTCCGAATTCATAATTGTGCAGAGCATTTGTTTCATTTAATTACTTTATTTTTTGTGAAAATACGAGAAATCATCCACCTTTTTTTTATTTTTTATTAATATTATACTTACCCCGAATTAATTTATAATATAGTATTCTTATGTTATTTACTTTTTATTTTAGCAGATTTTTGATAGAGACTTTTGATCTTTATTTATTATTGTATGAGCGGTTGAGTTTGATAAATCTGTTTTTACATTGGCGGCAAAGGGCGTGAACATTCTTGAAACATTCCCCCTTTTTATGTATTTTAAATATGTATTAACTTAACTAATAGTTTATAATTTATAAATGATCATCTCTGTATTTAATGGAATATCAATTTTACTGAACTTTTTATAAATTTTGCCTGTAATATCAATATTTAAACAGGTTTAGTTAGCAATTTATAAATATTTGTTTTAAAGGTGTTAATTTTATTCTTATGTTTATTTAATTTTGTAATAAATCATTATAAATTTTACTTAAAGAAACTATTCGAAATTTTCCAGATTAATTTATTTGTTTATTGTTTAAATTAGTTACTGTAATTTAATTGAACCGGCAGTGAGATGCCAAAACTACGGTTGACACAACTATAGGCCTGATAAAAACCCAACTTCATGAGTACTATTGAAAATTTATTTGGCAATCATTAAATTTATTTCTAACTGTTCGGGAGTTATTGATTGAGTTTTTAATACTTACTTTTTTTAAGATTTATTTGTTCCAACGCTCTTGACTCAGACTTGAATTCATTCATGCTGAGGAAAGTTATTAAATTCCTAAATAGGCAAATCAAAGATAACTATATATTATTTGACACTGTATTAAGCTTGCCGATTTAAGGGACACATGTCCACGTTCTCAAATCCATACGTCATTATTTTTTTCTTTGTTATGTTCTTTTTGCATTTTTACAAATTTAGGATAGGGATTCTTAGGTCCAATTTCAGATTTATCACTAAAATTGTTTTCTTTTGATTGTTTTATTTAGTAGCCATAATTTAACGCCATTTTTGCGTGTTTAGAATTTTTTAATTAAAATAAAATTATTTATACTTTATTTGTAAGGAATTTAAAACATTTTCAAAAATTGGTCTCTTCTTTTTTCCATTAGTTAAATATTTCGGTTTCTTAATCCAATAAGATGTAAAAATTGTAATATCTCATTAGATGTATCCAGGTCCCTGTTCCTAACGTTTGTTCCTTACTGATAAGCGTTTTTTCAAAATCTTTTTTTTTTGTTAAATTTTATAGGTCGGTTAATTACAGCGGGTATTTAAAAATACATTCATTATCTAAACATTCATACAGTACTTTTTGCGTTCGAGATAAGGCGTCATAAATTCTTAGAAAATGCCTTGTTTTTTTTGGTTTACCACATTTATTATTTCATTTCTTTTTATTATTGCAAGTTTAACGTTAAATGTCTTTATTGTAATTTTGCATTACATATGAGTATGTCAACTTTTATTAAAAAAGATAAAGGTCAACAATATGACTTTTGTTTATATTAATAGGATATTGGGTTTATTTCATAAAAACTAATGGCTTGAACATTGATGTAACTCCTGAGACTGCATACATTGCTATACATAGTTAGTAATTAAGTATGTAATCTGATTATCTGCTTGGACTACTGCTTTAAATACATAATTTAATTTTGCTAATTTCAAATTGAAGAAAAAATTTTGTTACTTAAACTGGACGCATGCATTAAAAACTTGTAACTGGCATTCTAGTTGAGGATTATGATTCGAAGAAATTGTTTGAAATAATTCTTTCTTTAATATATTAAAATAAAATATAGATCTTCTATATGTAGTCGTCCTTGTTCAGCTCTGCTTTATTTGTTTTTGTTTAATTCAAAATACAGTCAAAATCGCCAATTAATTAATTAAATAAATTTTCGATCTACCATTTTATAAGTTAATTCATTTCTGTATTAAAATTTTAGTGTTTAATGGTCATTGGTTTTTTTTCTCTTCACATTTATTTAAAAGATTTTTTCGCACAGAATGTCTGTTTATTGTTGTGATTTATTTGTTCGTATTTCTTTAGAATTAATTGGAACACATATTTTCTTTTTTATTGACAAAATTTTGCTGTGAGGTGCGCATAGATATCTAAATAAGACTGCTAATTTAATGTTAGTTAATGGCACTTTATAAATATAAAATTAAAGAAAAGCAACCAATATCATTCAATAGATTATTTAATTAAATCCATAAAAAAATTTATTAATAGTTATTTCCCAGTATATTTTCTAGGATGCTTTCTAATTTCTTTTTGCCTAAAGATGAAACCAATGCATCCACATTTGCCACGAATTGTTCGTTGTTTATAATCAGTGCGAGCCCATTAGGCTTGGATCTATTAATACATATAGCCTAAAACGACCATAAAAATTATTTCAATTATGATTTTATATTTTAATTACTTTTTCTTATATTTTTAAATAAAACTTTTTTTATTTATTATATTGTATGAGGTACGATTTGAATTATGGGATAATAATAATTTTTGCAATTAGATAAGGATCTGAAGCGGTCAATAAAATTAAAAAGTTAAATATCGTGATCTATTTTAATGTTTTTTAATCTTGAACGTTTGATGAAATTTATAGTTATTTTTATTTTTTAATTCAAATATTTTTATATTTTTAATGCGCACAACCTATTCCATTCCCTCTTTGTTTCTTAACCATTTCACTGATGACGGTTCATCTTATTGGTTGGGCGATAAATTATCAAACAGCAAAAAATAAATAAATCTACATTTTAAATAACAAGTTTTCTATATGGTTATTTGAAAAACAATTAATATTTAATTTCAGTTAATATTTAATTTCAGTTGTATATTTTTTATTGAATAAAGTTGTTCTTTTTTTTTGTTTGATTTTGAATTGGTGACTCCAATGAATAAATTATTACAATTCTTTATAAATTGGAAATACTGTGAATTTTGTAATTTTGTTTGAAGGTGTAGAAGAAATAAATTATTTTTTGGTCTGTCTTGGATTATTTTGAATTTTTTATTAATTGTTTTTGATAGCATTTTATGTATATATTTTCCTCTCTTATTTAGGTGTTTTACTTGACATTTTGTCTGCTTGTTTCCCGAGTTCTTCTAGTAAATTTCTGTGTACAAACTTTGAGTTGGATTTAATTTAAGCACACTTTTCTTTTCCTGCAATTTTCACAAATAAAGTATAGCAATCAAAAAAAGTTCATTAATTAATCGTTTAAAAAATGTAATTCTTTTTAATTTGTGTTTTTTATTCCTTCGACATAGAATTTCTTTGAAGAATTTTTTGTTTAACTAATTCGAATAACTTTATTAATTCTCCAATTTTCTACCATGCGTTAATCTTCCTTCAAATTTTACTATTTTATTTTAATTCATTTAAAAAGCATTTTTTATATTTAATTATCTGAATGTTAATGGTATTCATCTTCTATCTAATATTATGGCTATGTCCGAATTTATTTCTATTTTAATTTTTATCGATTCATTTTTTAGTGTCATATCATCAATTTATCAGTAGGGCTTAGGGTCATAATCAGTACGCGGATTTTTTTAATTTTTTTCGGTTTGCTTTAATAAATTATAATTTCAAATACGGTGTCATGATTTTTTTAGAAAATGACATTTTTTTATTTACCACATTATAAATATTTGATATTACTTAAATTTAGCGTTAAAAGTTTTTTATTGTATTTGCATTACATACATTTTATCAAATTTTATCAAAAGATTTATTTTAAAATTAAATAACTAAATCTGCTTTACACAAGCTTTTTTATTTGTAACCTTTATTAATTAATTTTGGATTTTCATCTGCCTGGGACATTGTAAGCTTGATTAAATGAGAGAGGAGAATTTTTTAAGCAATAAAACTACAAGATAAGCATAGAATTTCAGTTAACCTTTTAATTTTTTTTCGTTTGGTTGTAACATATGGATATGATTTGATAGTGTGCTCACTTCGCATATTCTCTGTTTTATATCTTTCAGACAATTAATTTTACTGCTAACCTTATTAAATATCGCACCTTTATATTTAAGTTTGTTTCACGATTTAATCCAATTCACTTAAAAAACAATTTTATATTTAAATTTATCCTAATGTTCATAGATTTCATCGTTCTTTATATATTATGACAAAGCCTAATTATTTTTTTTAATTTTTATGAAAATTTTTTAGTGTCATATCATTTATTATCGGTAATCGAAATAAATTTTTGAGTTTTTTTTTTCGAAACTAATATAGATATTTCTTGTGATGCAAAAGAATTTAATATTTATAAATAATAACATTGCAAAGGATTTTTGACAGGTCTGAGCAAAAAGTATTTACATTTGGTTATTTTGTATTATAATAATATTTTCTATTTCCGACTAAGTCATTGTACTATGTTATTGATTTGACACAATATTTTAGTTATGTTTTTTTTAATATTTGATATTATTTTTTTTTTTTAATATTTGTTATTGTTTTTTTTTATTTTGTTGGTTTTTAGAATTATGAATTGTTTTTATAACTGCACGTGAGATGTATGAGATTGCTTCAATAAAAGGAATAAATCCAGCCTTTTCCCTGGTTTGGTATTCTTTTTCGACTTTGGAATCGCTTTCCAACATTCCTTTTAAGGTTTTAAGCTAATCTGCCAGGCATTCTGCTTTTTAACGATAGACTTTCCTTTAATGTTTTTTAACAGATTTTAGATTAATAGCCATTTGTTTTTGAAATTATTTTCTATCTCTTAAATATTTATTTAATAAAAACAAAGTCCAAGACGAATTACATTCAGACTCGCGATTTAATTAGTTATATAAATCCCGATATACAAAAAATACATCGATCAATTTTATATGATCATGCCTTGCGTTGTTCAAGTTATATCCTGCAAAAGTGTTTGCATTGTTCCCGATGCGACTTGAATTTAAAAATTATCGGCAACTCAATTAGCCATTAAGTGAAATGTTTTATTAATTTTCAATTTTCTTTCATATGTCAGTTATTCCTTCAATCTTCAGATTTGAGTATTATAAAACCAACTGTTTTCTTGATCGTGCTGTTGGGATTTTCTGTATTTATTCGCTGGGCGTTGGCCTTGTATTTTTTTATAATTTAACTTTGTCTTTTTGATTTATATTATGGCTGAGCATGCTCTAATATCTTGAAAAATTTTATAAATTTTATCATTATTGAAAAACAAACATTTGGTGATCATATAGCATCATGAAATATTTATGTCTTACACATAGATATTTATAAAGTTTGTTTTAAATTTTATTGTTCATTTTATTAACATCATCTGGATATCTCTGTTCATTTATTTTTATTTTCTTATATTTATATATTATTTTAAAGATTTTGAAAATTAATTTATCCACTATACTGTTTATTTTTGCCCATTTTATTCTATAATATTTAACAATATAACTTTTATTAGGTTTAACTTTTCTGCTTTTTTAAAACTTTGGTTTATATATTTGCAATTATTTGATTAAAAGACCTTTTTTTTAAGGTTTTTATTTAGGTTGCTATATAGCTTCAAATTTTTCTTAAATGGCAAAATATGTTTATTGCTTTTTAAATTATTTTAAACTCATTTCAAGAAACTCATTCTTGCTGTATCGACGGTATCTGGACACGGCAGGTAACGATTTCGCTCCCATTCTTGTTCGTTCTTTTTTATTTTTTTTATAACTCTTCCTTTTTTGTATTGTAATTTTAAGTGACGTGCTGGATAATAATTCTTATATTTGTCATTTTTATTATTACTTATTTTTGCACTGGCATTATCGTGTAAATCAAAATTTGGGCATACATTTAATTAATAATCCTTAAAAAACAAATTTTGTTTGCGAGTTGGGACATCTTTACTTATCATATTTATTAAAAATCACAGCGCTGCTCTGTGATCTTTTCGTCTGCAACTTGAGATACTCCTATTCATTAGTACAATTTTGTGGCGCAATCGAATACGAGCAAGAAAATGCCTGTTCGAAAATAATTTAAATCTCAAAAGGCTCTTTCCTCACTATTTATCCATTTCAATTATTTTAATTATTTTTTTTTTTCAATTTTACACATCACATCCGGCATTTTGGTATTGTATTACATTTTGAATTTGAAAGTTAAGAATAAATTAATTAACCCATCCTTCGCGGACTCTAAAAAAAATTAATTTTATACATATTTTTGTTTATTTTTTTAATGAGGAAAAACGAGTGTTCTAGAATTGTATTAAAGTGAATTAAACAATATTTATTATTGCTGTCCTTTCTCTTAATCTCCATATCGATAATGTCACATTTGCAGTGTTTTCAAATGATATGAGGTTATATTTTTATCTTTTTTATTAATTATCATAAATTTTATTTTTCATTTTATTCATCTACTAAACGGCAACGAAGAAGATCTTAACATATTTTACAATTAGTATGCGCGATTTTAATTTATCAAAAATCAACTTTTATTTCTGATAATAAAATAAAGTTTTTATTACTTATTTATTTTTTTTATTTTATTTCAAGTATTTAAGTGTCTTTACACAATATTATGATGTTTGCGATTATATTAATGCTTTTATCAATGGACATTCCAGGTAAGTGAATTTAGGTCGAATTTTATTCTTTTAAATTGACCACATGCACCGATGTGTGGGCGTTTTTTTTTGAAGCGGCTTGTTTCTTCTAAATTACCAAAATTATATAATAATTGATTATTGTCGGCTTCTTGTTTATCGACTTTTTTTTTGAGATAAGTTTAATCTTTGGATTTATAAATTTCCTACAAACTATATCTTTATAATCTTTATAACTAGAGCTGCAGCTTCACAAAAAAAAAAAGAATTAAATTGAAAGAGTTTTGATCTTATATTTTTTAGTATTTTAACAGTTTCTATTGGGCCTATTTTATATTTAATTATGATAAATAGCGTTAATGAATGTAGCTTTCGTCATTTATCTTTGTCGTAAGTTTAATATTATCTTCGAAAGTTTGTTCTTTATATTAAGAAACCTATCGCATTTATTCGCTTTTTCTATCGCGTAATGACAGCTAATTTATGTTAACATACTATATTTTCATACCAATTAATCTTTTGTTGTGTTATTTAGTTATTAGAAGATAAAAAATAAAAAATATGTTAAATATTTGTTTTAGATTTATCTATTTTTGATTAGGCAAATTTTGTTGTTCTAGTTCAGGCGCCATTACTTTTTATTGATAATGTGAAAGACAGATGTTTTTAACTATTTTCAAAATTGGCCTTCGTAAAAATATTATAAGAGGCAATACGATTGCTATTTCGGATATTGGATATTACTCCGATAAAATATCTTTAATTGTTTATTTTCACCGGAATATACATTAATGCTTTAGCTTAATGATAATTGAATAAATTTATCTGCTATTGAATATTGTGTTTATTATTTTAAATTCGTTAGAATGACTTTTATATTTTATTTCAATCTTTGTCGCTCTAAAATAAAAAATTAATATTACTTATATTAGGTTTTTTTAGAAATAATGTCCTCAAATTTTATTTCAAAGGCATTTCTGTTGGTTTCTGACTGGTAAATAGTATCATACGTCGAATTCGGGCGATGGGTCCATTTTTTAATAATGGCTTTAATTTTGGCATTTTTGAAATAAACATTTTTTAATAATTTATCTGTAATTCGAAAATGTCTTTTATTATTTTCAAAAAGTAATTTAATTTAAATTAGAGGATTATTTAAATTTTCACTGATTTATTCCTCTTGATGTAGACGTGTGTAACTGTAAGGATTGTTGGTTGTCCTGAATTTTTTAATTTTTCTTTGTCATACATGCACTACAATTGAAATTACATTTTTGTTAATTTTTAAAAATTAGTTCTTGCATGCAAAAATCGAAGTTTATTATTTTCAATTCTTGTTTATTATACCTTTAACATATTTAATAAATATTTATTGCTTATTAGTAATTTTGCATTACAGATAGACCATTTAATTTTTCATTTATTTTCGTAATAATTATTTTTTGTATGGCCAATTTAATTGCTGTGTATACTTTTTTTATTTCTATTTTAAATATTAATGTCATCGAGTTTGTATTGTAATAGCAATTTCTTGATTTTCATCGAAGATTGTTTTAAGCTGGGTTTGTGAATAAATGTTTCGTCAACTGCTGTTGTGTTTTCTGTTCGTCATAATGTTGGTGCGAGAACAAGTAAAATCTTGGTGATCAATTTTAAATGTTTTTTTTATCTATATATGTTTAATGAATTTATAGTTTTTAATTTTAAAATTCAAATAATTTTGAATTTAATGCGCGCATTTTCCTTTCAGCTTTGCTCCATGGGCTGGTTCTCGTTATCGTCACGTCTTTTAGCAGTTTTGCTCTGTGAACACCGAATCGCCTTATATAATAGCAAAAAACAATTAATTTATTTATCTAAATAAGCATTATAAGAAATATTTCTTTTTTTTTTGTTAATGACTTTTATTGTCTTAAGAATGAAGGATATTTTTTCTTAAAGTTGAGTATTAAAATTTGACGAATAATTTCTGATTTTTATGTTTTGGTTTGGTCTTGGTTATTGTGAATTTTGGGCTTATATTTTCCTTTGTTTAAATTAAGTGTATTATTTACATTAATTATTGACTAATTTATTTGTTCATTATTTCAGGTTATTCTTTGCTCCTGTATTATGCACCGACACTGTGCATATTAGAATAACGTCGGAAAATGGCTTGTTGTACTCGTCTATTGGTATTTTTTAGCCAAATTTTGTTTTATTTTTATTTTTTTGAATGAAGTAATAAAATTATATTGAAAATTCTTAGAAAGTTGTGCGTTAGAACAATTTACATTTTTGTAGATTTTAATTTGTTTCTTCTTAAGAAAAATATGGGTTTTGTGAAAATTAGAAATTGCCAAAAAACCTTTTCCACTTTATAGGCATTGAAAATTTGGTATTTGTAAACCTAATATTGAATCTAATCTTTTAAATCGATTTTAATATAATAATTTATTTTTAATTTTTATTTCTAATTTATGGGGGATGTTTTAAATATGACTTGTATTTATTTTTTGCTTATTATTAATTATGGTTAACATATTATAGTTTAACTAGGCTAATCTGCTTAAATTTTGATTTGACATTAATTAGTTATAATACAATTTGTAAAGAAATATTTCTATGCTAATTTTCAATTTTGCTTCTTTCTTCTCGTCCTTCTTATAAATTTTCTCAAAATTTTTTTAAATTATTTATTTTGTAAACTGTTAAATTGTTAAGATTAATTTTGTTAATCTAGATTTTTCTTTTATTTAATTTGCTTGTGTATTGTGTATTAGAGAATTAAAGTCAATTAGTGTAAAAAATTTTCAACATTATATTTTTTTAATTTATAAACATATGCGATTGAAGGTTTTCCACCAATTATGATTTCTTTTGTTTTTATGATACTGTAGCATCCATGTGAAAGCTTATTATTAATTGTTTTAGTATGTATTCTACCAAAAGTATTGTGGTCCAGAAATAGGGCACGATAATGTATTTACTTTTGATTTTAAACTTTAAATTTAGAATAATTTTCTTTTTAATGAAAGCAAATCAATTGTCTCTGGCACTTGTTCAAATTTTCTAGTTAAAATATAAAAGACTTGTTTTTATTATTGTTTTTAATTTAGATTGGTTATATAATGGAGTTAGGTTATAATTATTTATATCATTGCTAATTTACTTAACCGACCAATTTTTTCATTCCGCGCATTGAATATGGTCTTTTGGCCCGGCAATCATTAAATTATTTTAAACTTTTTATTCAATGGAATTTAACGATTTTATGTATTTCACATTGTGTTTATTTTTAAGATATATGGGGCAATAGTTATAGTATTGATAAATGTCTTGTTTTTAATGTATTAAATATTTTAATTTTGGGCAAAAATTTCTTTAATATTTAATGACTACATAAGCTTTTAAGCAGCAAATGTCTTAAAACATGATTCCATTCAGATTGGCTTCTCCAAGACATTTACATGTACTGAGTACGCTTCTCCAAGACACTTACATGTACTGAGTACGCCCAAGACACTTACATGTACTGAGTACGCTTCTCAAAGACAGTTACATGTTTCTGTGTACGACATTCTCCAAGACGGTTTCTTCTACTGTATACTATTAAGTTTATTCACTCATAATTATAAAATACATTTTAAAATTGTTGTTATAATCTCGAGCGTTAAAGTTATATTTTGTGACACTTTATTTCTCTTTTCCCATTTATTTACTATTTTATTTTTTTTCAACCAATAAATAGCCTAAGTAATACAAATTATTTCCATTTTTTCCTTTACTTGTCCTCGTGACGCTCACAAGATAATTTATGTTAAAGCTCGGTGCCAATCGTTTATTAGCGATCAATCCGTCTATCTGCTCCTGCTGTTTAAACGTACACTTTCGTTGAATCTTTTTAAAAAGCGTTTTGATTTTAAGATTTAAATCATTTTGATTCATGCAAAAAACATTGTTTTTAATAATAATTTTTATTAAATGTATTAAATATTTTAATCTTGGGCATAAATTTCTTTAATTTTTATCTTAAGAAACATAATGACCACATAAGCTTTTAAGCAGCAAATGTCTTATAACATGATCCCATTCAGATTGGCTTCTCCAAGACAGTTACATGTTTCTGTGTACGACATTCTCCAAGACGGTTACATCTACTGTATACTATTAAGTTTATTCACTCATAATTATTATAAAATACATTTTAAAATTGTCGTTATAATCTCGAGCGTTAAAATTACATTTTTTCATCACTTTATTTCTCTTTTCCCATTTATTTTCTGTTTTAATTTTTTATAAGCATTTAGAATTTATTGTTTCTTTTATTGCATGTTTAAATTGGAAACAATCCTTCTATCGCCTCCTGCTGTTTAGACGAACACTTTCTTTTTATCAGTTTTTAAAAAGATCGACGATATGAATCTTTAGGATGGATGGATGACACCTTCGTCAAAACATTTGCTAAATCCTTTATTGCCAATTTTTCGGCGTTGTCAATTAATGTTTTATATTATAATATTTTAACTTTGAATAATTTAAGATATTGATTAAGATCTATCTATACACAGTATCATTATATATTATATATTTTATTACAATTTGATGTGGTAAATTTCTTTCTGTGTTATAATTTTATTTTAAATTTCTAAAAATAACAATAATTGTTTATCCATTCTTATTCATAATTTTTAAAGAACTTTTCATATATAATTTTATAATCTTTTAACAATTTTGTTCTTTTTTACCATCGCAAATACTTCTTATTGAATTAGCGAATAGTTTTTCAGGCATTAATTTTTTAAATTATTTGTATTATTTTTACTCTATTTCTTTTATAAGTTCGGCTGATTTTGTTTATTCACAGTGATATGTATGAATACATACAACAAATAATATATCAATACCTTTATAGGTATCTGATATTGATCGACCTATGGATCATCCTCCACACAATACAGCGATTCTTCTCTCGCGTGACATCGGGCGCCCTCGTCTACATGTAGTAGCTTTTGGCCATGTCACTCTCTGCATTGTTCACAGCTGGAACGTCTTGAATGCTATTATTATGAAAACTTGCTTTTTTACAGGACCTTTTAAAAATATGTATTTATAAAGATTTGGCAAAATTATATTAAATCTAAGTTTTCGGACCTTGCACTAATCCACTCTGGCATGCACTTTTTGCCTTTTAACGATAACTTACCCTTAATGTTTTTTTAACAGTTTCTTTTGATTAATAGGATTTATTTTTTATTATTTTTTCATATCTTTTTTCACAAAGTTTAATTTTAAAAAGTTAATTTGCAATTTTTATGTATTGTTTTTATTTTAGTTTTTTTAACGTTGGCACATCGATCGAATCATGACTTGCGCATTAATATAAATATGAATTATTTTGGCTCTGATTCTGACAATTACGGAAATATTATTTTTATGTGCTTTTTCATCAAGCCATCGTCCGAAAATACCATCAAATCCATTAGGCTTCTGTGACTTGTCCACACTTATACCCTTTCTGAAGTGTTAACATGTTTGAAGTGCTCGGTCGTTGATGCTTAATTATTGATTAAAACTACAAATATTGTTAAGATTTTAAACACTATTTATTATGATTAGTCTTGTAATAGGTTTATAAATATAATCAATTTAAAAATAATGCAATTTTGATTTAAATAACTTCGTAATTTTTTAACGTAACATTGATAACTTCAAATTGAAGTAAAGAAAAAAACTAATTCGAAAATATTTATTTTATCGTTAGATCATTTATTTTAATAATTGCGCCTTATCTTTATATACGGGTGCTTTAGGCTTTTTTTGACTTTTGTTGTTTTTACTAAATTACTTTGATTTCTGTGAGAATTATATTTAAATTTGTTCTGGTTATGAATTTTAATGACTAACTATCTTACAATAAATGTATATTTCTTGAAATTGTCGTCGACTGATGAGTATAGGTATTTGCTTTCCAAATATCTTTTAAAATTAGTTAGAATATATTTTATGGAGTTTGTATTCGGTGATCTTTATACATTTTAAGAGCAAATTAAATTACGTTTAAAATTACCAATATTTATCACTTTATTAATATGTCTTTAGCAAATGAGGTTGATGGGTCGTTTTTTATTGCTCTCTTCCATTGGTAAAGCACAGACGAATATTTAATTTCCATAAATACATAGAAAATGATTCAATGAAAGATTAACCTTTTCATTTTTTTTGATGTTATAATTTTAGAAATGATTATTGCTGTAAAAAAATACACTTTTAGATAAATTGTAACGTTATAAATATAATTTATTTTTCTATGAAGTTTCTTGTACATCCTGGCGAAGAACCAAAGAGACAGTTGCTTTCTATATTTGAAGACGAATATAGATTTTTTGCCCTATTGCTAAATGTCTTGTTTTTAAATTAAATATTTTCGAGGATTCTCCAAGACGGTTACATCTACTGTATACTATTATGTTTATTAACTTATACTTATTATAAAATACATTTTAAAATTGTTGTTATAATTTCGAGCGTTAAAATAACCTTTTTGATCACTTTATTTTTCTTTTCCTATTTATTTTCTGTTTTAATTTTTTTTTCAAATTATAAATAGGATAAATAACACAAGTAATTTCCAATTTTCTTTCCTTTGCATGTGCCCGTGGCGCTCTCGTATGAGATGGCTCCTCGCATGTCAACAATGCTGTTAAAAATTCAATATATTTATTTTAATTATCTATTATTTTGATTAGTTGTATACTATAAACATTTAGAATTTATTGTTTCTTTTATTGCATGTTTAAGTTAAGAAACAATCCTTCTATCGGCTTTTTGTTTGACATTATTGTAGGCCACTCAACATATTTGTTCATATATTTTTCTTCAAATAATTTTTATTAAAATTATTAATTCGTTATATTTTGTTTATATATA
Source organism: Heterodera carotae (assembly GCA_024500135.1). Taxonomy (NCBI): domain Eukaryota; kingdom Metazoa; phylum Nematoda; class Chromadorea; order Rhabditida; family Heteroderidae; genus Heterodera; species Heterodera carotae. The sequence goes on from JAKKIK010000145.1 coordinate 40,695, forward strand.
TTTTCGGATTAGCTGTCATTTGGGAGTTCTAGAAGGTGATATCGTCTTAAATTGGCATTTTCTAAATTTATAAGTCTATTGAAATGTCTATGCAGATGTGAAATATTTTTTACACAGTCGCAAGCGCAGATCTTCGTGATAACTTCTTATATGGGTTCGTAGATATTGAAGTTTGCTTGGACATATGTACATTGTCAATGGCTTAAAAAAATTGATGCATAATATTACTCACTTTTGAAGCAGGCCATCAATGTAAGTAGTTGTCTAATGTGTCGATAATACATCTTTTTGTCACGAATAGATTTTATTTATTCAAAAATATGTAAATAAATTTTTATTTTTTATATTTAGCGTCAAACGAATAAATTTATTCTTTATTTACGTTATGTCTTTGCAATTATGCTATTACAGGGTGCGCCAAAAGTTTGCGGACACAGCTTTTTGCCCACAACTTTCTTTAATATAGTGATATCGAAATAAAACAAAAAACAAATGATAGCTGCCATAATTGGTTACAATAATCATCAATAGTTTTTAGATAATCTTTTCTTTTGATACAAAGTCGAAAATGCACGGAAAAGATTTCGGCTTTGGCTCACACCTCCCGGACCGGCATTTTATTCGATTCCTAACTCTTTTTTGAATAAACCAAATTAAGCATTCTTAGTATCATTCGAAAGCTCTAAGTATTCCCTATTTTATCCCAAAAATTAAGACAATTTAGCTATGTTTTGGAAAAGTTATGGTAAAAAGATTGACAAGAACCGGATTTGCTCAAATTTCCTTACTTTTGAGGGCATAACTTTTTTATAGTCAATTAAATTTTTTGCTTTAAAGGCCCACTAATAGAGAACACTTAGATCTTTTGAATGGTACCAAGTAGGCTTAATTTCGTTGGTTGTAATAAGAGTTATGCCCTAAACAACATGATCCGGTAAATTTGTGTTTAAAAACTGTATTTTTGACACCTCAGCGCGACCCATGATACTCACTCAGTTTAAACTTTAAAATTATTCTTTTCGCAGTTTTGTTAGCTCAATGTCTTTGCTACAGCTCTTAAAAATTTGAAGTTCTAAAGAAAAGTTTTGGCACAGTAGTGAACCAAATGCCGGTCCGGGAGGTGCGAGCCAAAGCCGAAATTTTTTCCGTGCATTTTCGACTTTGTATCAAAAGAAAAGACTAATAATCTAAAAACTATTGATGATTATTGTAACAATTATGTTAGCTATCATTTGTTTTTGTTTTATTTCGATATCACTATATTAAAGAAAGTTGTGGGCAAAAAGCTGTGTCCGCAAACTTTTGGCGCACCCTGTATGTGTACTGAAGACAAATTGTCCAAGAGGAAAAAAGTGGGAACATTGGTGGATCCAGATCCACATTTTAGTCGACTTTATCCAACTACTTAGATTTAATTTTAATTAATTGCGAAATAATTCGAGTGGAAAAAAATATTGCATTACATAATAAATTTTGTGATCTTAAAGCATGCAAAAAAGAATGTGCTTTTAGTGGAAAAAAAAACTTTGAGTGCTTAGACCTTAATTTTGTCTTTTAATTTATGAATGAATTTAATTTAATCTTTAATGAAAATATCTGATTCCAAATATAATGTGTAACTATATTTTCCTTTTTCAATGATTTAATTTATGTAAAAATTATTTTGTTAAATTTTTAAATTTTATTACATTTTATTAAATTTAATCATTTATAGTTTTATTAAGTTTATGTTCTGTTAGAAAATTGTAAAAAATTAATTGTCAAATTCAGTCAAATCCATCTACTTTATGAGTACTTTATGAAGTCTTGGATTTATTTTTTGTGTGTTTTTTGAATTTAAGTTTCATGTGTTCGCTTTACTTACTATCTCCTTATAAACTTGATGAAGGCTCCTATGGTTGATCGGAAGCTTGCTGGCTATAATAGTATTGGACTTTTTTAAATACTGATAGATCTTGAACTTGGTTAATTATATTTATTTTTTCCCCTAAATTTTTACAGTAACCAAAATACTTTTAATAATTATAAGAGATCTCCTTGCACAATTTAATAAATTTTTTACTGGCACATTTTTTAATATGTACGCTGCAAATTTCTTTTGCTAAAAGATAAGGTATTAGCTTTGTAAATCAATTTCATAAAGGAATTAGCCCTTTTCTCTGATTAATTCCGCTTGTAGTAGAATGGTTTTTGTTGTAGTCGTTGTACTTTTGCGGAAAATGGTACTCGCGCCAACCCTGTTTGAATTTCACTTTTTGTCAAATGGATAAAAATACTGACTATTTATTTGGTTGGTTATTTAAACGTTTTCTTAATATCATTATTTATTTTTTTAGAAATATTAATTATTGGTATTTTTTTTATATAATAAATTTATCTTTAACTTCGCCGTATTTTTTCACTTGACATTTATTAGGATTTTATTTATAATAAAATAATTATTACGAATTAAAAATAGTGTTATTACCTATCATTGTGGTTTTAATAAATTGGTTTTAAATGTAAGAATTATTTTATATTTCTGTTTGATTATCAATTTTGACTTAAATGGGTAAATGTATATTACTTACTATGCATATAATAATACTTTGTGTCTCAATCCGATTTTTCTCAACAGAACGATAAGGACAAACTAAATATTTTAATTCGGTATTTTAAGAATACACATATTTTAATGTTTTTTAAATAATTTGATTGTGAATATGACTCAAAATAATTATTTTAATCGGATTTATATGAACAACTAATTTGCATCGAATTTTTAGATCGCTCATCTTTGATACCTTAAAATATTTGTTTTGAGTCAATAAATGGAATAAGATATTTAGTTTCTTTTTTGGCTTCTTTTAATCTCTTTTTTTTAAATAAATGACGTTAACGAATTAATTTTCGAATACCGATAGTAAGTAATAGCATCATTGTTTAAAGGACAATGTTTGATTTATTTTCAAATAGTATAATTTAATTTAAATTATTCCAAGTTATGTTTTTCTGATTTATTGTGGAATATGGGCTTTTTTTGAAATGGGATCGTTGTTCCCGTGTGGGATGGACGTACGTGCAATTGAGTAGTCTTTCACTTTAAGTCGTGTTCTCGTTCCTGAGGACACTTCAAATTGTATTCGCGATGCAACGTCAGAAACGCGATGAATGTGTTTGGGTGCAAAAACTTTTGTTTGATATTTTTTTATTGCTAATCTGGTTTTTTGCCTTTTGTTTTACAAAGACACTTGACCCTTTTATCTTTTTATTTTGCTTCTTATTTAGTAAAAAAAATTGTTTAAATAATATCTTTTGGTTGGCAATGTTTCTTTGACTGGCGCCGTTGCATTGTTATTTCTTTGATTAATTTTTTAAGGTTATGTTTTAATATTTTTTCGTATTTAGAATTATTTTCTTTTTAAATGTTGCTACAATTATTTTTTTAATTAAAATTTGTTACTTTGTATATCAACTTTAAAAGGCACAAACCATAATTTTTTTTTCAAAATGATTGTTGAAGCAATTATGTAGTTGTTCTGCGACGCTATGACGCTAGTAGTTTAATTTTTAATATTTAATTCTGCTTCCTTTTTTATTTTTTTAAAATTTATCTGTTATGCATTTACTATTTTAATTTTGCTTTAGCATACTTACACTCCAATTGAAATTGCATTAAAATCGACTACGTCGTCGTCATTCTGTACTTTCTTTTGATTTTCATCATAATTATTCATTAATACTCATTTATTCTATAGATCTCGATGGGCAAGCTCATAAAGAAAAAGCTGTGAAGATGAATAAAATCTTTTATTTTTTTTGTTGTTTTATATAGCGACTTGAGCAATAATGAATTTTTAATTGAACTTTTGCAAACATTTTTATCTCCCTCCATGATTTTCCCAAATAGAATTGTAATTCACTAAATTCCACAATTTGAGTAAATTATTCGTTTACGAATTTTCCTGGCTTTTATTAATTGAATGCGATTTAATTGTGGATTTTATTTGTGTAGTTCTGTTTTTTTTCGTAAAACAACAAGTTATTATTTTGGTTGAATCTTTTAGGAGATTTGCACTTAGATTTGAATTAAAATAAAATTCTTTATATTTTATATTAAGGCATTTAAAACATTTGATAAAAATTTGATGTTTATTTATAATTTAAATTAAATATTCTTCCAATTAGAAGTAAAAAGTGTAAGAATGCTTTAAATCTGACGTTTTTTTTTTGCGAAATGTGTATTCTCTATTTTTTTTAAACGCAATTTGATTTGAAATGTTTATTTTCCACCGCATTCTTTTGTAAGATAAATCTTTGCCTTTATGGTAAAATGTACATTAAGTTCTATTTCATTACGCATAATTGGTAATCAGATAAAAATAATTAGAAAATAAATTTCAATATTTTTTTATATAATGTATAATTTTTTATTATTAGGCGATGTCGGTATGCTCGTTCGCGTGTCCACTTGTCCCAAAGTTATCTTGATGAATCCCAGTAAAAATTAACAAGCCCTTAGTATGTCTATCAATTAAGTATTAGACCAGTTCACATTTTTATGTTATAATAACTTATTATTGCTATCATTTAGATTACATTTTTTGGTCACTATGTGATATTTTCTTTTTATTATTGGTTTTTGGCGAATTTTGCTTTCAACTTCTTAATTTTGGTAATTTCATTAATTTCAAAATGACATTATTCCTTTAATTTATTTAAATAGGTGTACCAAGCGCAAGTGTTTAAAAGGTGAATTTTTTTATTCATTATACTGGAACCAAGATAGATTTTTATTCCACCAGTCAATAGTATTAGTTCGTTTTTGTATTCTATTTTAAATTTTCTTTTTGGTCTTTTACTTTTTTAAATTTGTTTTTTTCCGCATTGAATGTAGACATCTTTCATCCAGCAACTCCGCGAGTTCTTATGGATAAGCACTAATATCTTTAAAAATTTTACTAATTTTATCATTATTAAAAATAAAACATTAACATGTCGTTTTGTCCCATGTCCATTCCGATGTGTTGATCTGTGAACAAATAAAAAAATTATTGTTGTCTTGTTGTCTATAGATATGAATCCATGTATTTTTTTTATTATTTAATATCTTTAAGAGTTAATCTGCTTTTTTGACTTTTATTTTACAAAGAATCAGACACTTGGCCTTTTAATCTTTTTATTTTGCTTTTTATTTAGCAATAAAAATTGTTGTAGTAATATTGTGGTTGTCTTTTATTTAAGATGCTTCCTGCCGCCGATGGTTGGCAATATGTGTCTTTCTTTGACTGGCGCCGTTGCATTGTTATTTCTTTGATTAATTTTTTAAGGTTATGTTTTAATATTTTTTCGTATTTAGAATTATTTTCTTTTT